>JADRCD010225776.1:0-26733 GCA_019843815.1 Montemys delectorum | reverse complement strand
TTTTTTTTTTGAGGGACTACAGAGCTGGCTTTATTTCTTCAAGTTGGGAGGGCTCAGGGAAACAGCACTGGGACATGGGGCTTCCAGTGGGACCAGGGCTTTCATCAGACCAACTTTGGTTTTTTTGTTTGTTTGTTTGTTTTTGTTTGTTTGTTTTGTTTTTTTCCCCCTGATAATTCCAAAACAACACTTTTTCAATGGAAGTTGATTCTGTCAACTCTGACTAGGCCCGGGGTAGACTCTTTTTGTTTGATCATTTACTTTTCTGGCAATGTCTTGATCATTTCTTTTTTCCTGTTGTCTTGTAAAGCTCTGGAGTTCATGGAGTTGGGTAGAGCAGACATCTTCATGGCTATGACACAGCTAGGCAGAGGGGACCACTCACTTCAACCAGATTCACTTGTCATCCACTTCAGCATTGTACAGGAGCATACTTGCAGCCTGGCAGCTCTCTGAAGCTGTCGTAGATCCGGCTACCCTGATGAGCTCCAGTAGTGGGAGGTAGACTGGGATGGTCATATAATTCAGCACTTCTCTCTTATCCTGAGCCAGCATCCTCAGATTGTGAAAGGTCCGATCATCCTGTTTAAGTCAAGGCCCTTTGTTATAATTAAGGTATTCAATGTCCTCTACTGAACCTTGGTTGAGTCTTTAGCTTCCTAGGAACTGTACACCAAAACCTTGCACATCTCATTCATTTTTGGAAAGAAGATTTTCCTGCAGACATTTTTGATGTCCTGGAGATAGGCCGAGGTGACCTTCATTTCATGTGGCTCTCATTTCTTCTGGATCCTGCTCTCTATCTCTGGCACAGGCAGATCATGTGGTAGCAGGTAGGTACTCTGGGAGAGTGAGCCGCTCAGTTTCATTGTAGTGGTCCACGCACTGTTTTCAGATGAAACCCTGATTGTACTTTGCCACCAGGAAGACAAAGTCACTGTAAATGGAGCGCTCTAAGACCACACCTTGTCCTGTGCTCAACAGGTGCTCCAGGGTGTCTGAGTAATGCAGGAGGTAGCTGGCATGAAGCCAGGACTGCAGGTGGTAGCTGTTGCCATCTTCGATTTGGGGATCATCATAAAATTTCTCTAAACTACAGATGCCACTAAACTCTATGTCAAGGGGCCTTCTGTCACCTGTGGTGCTTCTTGAGTACTGTATCTCTGCTTCTGGAAAGTGATTCATGCTTAGTTGCTCTGAAATTTCCCTTGAGAGTTTGCTTATTCACAGAGCATAGGTTCCCATCTACTATAATCACTTGGCTGTACTCATGCAGCTTTTTGGTTATCTTATCACCAAGAATGGAGGCCAAAAGCACATATCTTAGTTTGCAATGCACACTGGTATGAATTTGGCCCATGAGCTGGGCTCTAGCCATGAGGATGCCCAGACTCCAATTCTGACAAGTCTCAGCAACCTCACAGCCATTGCTTCAACGACATCTGTGCTGATGGACCAGAGAGACATGAACACAATGGATGGGTCCTATCTTGTTTCAGCTCTCTAAATAGGCTTTTCAAATATAGAGAATCTATTGTGTTTTCGGAAAGCTTGCCAGCAAGGGTATTTTCTATGGCAACAATGAACAGAATTACAACTATTTTGGTGTAGCTGCCTGCAACCACACAAACTGGGTTTCCTGAAACAGAGGTGGGAGCCTAGAAAAAAATTAAGGGGGAATTGAGCTACTAGAGGAATGATGAGACCAAGTCAAAATTATGATCAAGGTCTAGCTTTACTTAGGAACATTGGATATATAAATACATTTCAGAAAGTGAAAGTAATTCTCTTAATGCCAGAATCTTTGTCAGGCTATTAGCACTTGCTGCTAGCAGAAACTTGACAGGGAGGAACGCTCAGCAGCTCAGTAAGTGGTGGCTTGTAACAGAAACTTCGAGGGAGATAGCTGAAGTGGCAGAACAATGTTTGTCTCACCCTAGATGGGCGAGCCACTTGTGGCAAGGAGATTTCTGAGTTGGCCCACTTTTGCCTGGGGAGAGGTTATAGTTCCTCCTTATTTATTAAAAATTAGCTAGACTGGAGCATAAGATATATTTATGCACCATAGTCCTGCCTGAGAATTATGGTGACTTGGTAGCCCCACCTGCCTTAGGTGTAGATCTACTGGTTTTTCCCTTACCCGTCTTGGATATCACTTGTAGCTAGTTTGTGTGTATTTGCACAAAGCGGGCCTTTTAGTGTCTATTATTAATAAACACAGCCTCTTGGCACATGACTCTGTCTTAGGTTGGTGAAAACCCTGGATCCATTTATATATCTTTGACTGCAGGCCCTCACAGCACACCTTTTTCCCATACAGACCGAAGCCAAGACATGCATATAATGCCTTTTCTTTATCACAATGAATAACTGCCACATAGAGCCTCCTATATGTAGAGAAGCAAAAAGGAATCTTGAACAAGAGTCAATACAGACATGTATATATTTAAGCTTTCCAAATTCTGCATGAGTTATATCCATTTGCCAAATATGATTAGGCATAAGGCCTCATGGATTGACCCCTAAATGCAGAATTGGGGATAATGTAATGCAGTTAGGGCATTATTTTACAATCATCCGTGCTTATAAAGATCTTTGATGATCTTATGTCGGAGCCTTAAAGAATGGCTAGACAGATGAAATTTATCATGATCACATCTAGCCAATGCAACAGAATCTGAAACTAAGGCTTCTCCTATAAGAGCTCTGTCAATGCAATCATTGCCTGTAGCTAAAGGTCCAGGAAGACAAAAATGAGCTCATATATGATCAATATAAAATGGATTTTTTGGAGCAAGAATGACATTTTGAAATTGCAAAAATAGAGATCCTGCTGCTGTATTAAATGTACATCATTTTTCTAATAAAGGAACAGATTGGACCACATATAAACTATCAGTAAAAAGATTAAAAGCGGCATTCACAGTCTGAAAAACATTTAATACCGCAGTCAATTCAGCTAACTGAGCTGAGAGGCCAGGGGTCTCTATGACTACCTGTTGATTATTCATAAGATACCCAGCTCATCCTTTAGAAGAGCTGTCAGTAAAAATCAAAAAAGCATTACTCAAAGGCTGTAAAGATGTCACGTTAGGAAATATTACCTTTTGTCCATTTAAAATTTTTATCAACCTATCTTGAGTATAATGATTATCTATAGTTCCTTCAACTTCTATCTGAGCAAGCAACCAATCTGTACTATGCTGTTTCAGCCAAGCATCTTCATCTACAGTAAAAGGCTGCATAATGATGTCTGGCTCCTTGCCAAAATAAGTTAGTACCTGCTTCCTTCCAAGTACAATTATATGGGCCACTGCCTCATAATATGGTAGGTTATTACATTTAGGAGATATCCTTAAATGTATCCATGTAAGAGGAGCTCTTTGCCACAACAATGCTGTAGGCACATGATTCGTGTTAAAAATCAACAAATGTAAGGGTAAAGAATAATCTATATAAGTAACAAATTGTTTTTCAATAGCTCTTCCCACTTGCTGTAGGTCCAGTAATCCTTCTGGAGTTAAAGATCTAGGGAAAATAGGATCAGAACTCCCTTTAAGAATATCAAATAAAGGTTTCAATTCTCCTGTAGTAAGCTTTAAATAGGGGCAAAGCCAATTGGTATCACCTAACAATTTTTGAAAATCATTTAAGGTTTTTAAACTGTTGTGGCAAATTAACTATCTTCTGGGGGAAAATGGCTTGATCTGTAAGTCTACAGCCCAAATAATTATAAGGAACATGAGTTTGTACCTTTTCTGGAGCCATTTGCAGTCCTTTATTGGCTAAGGCATGTTGTAAATCTCTCTAGCATAAAAGCACATCCTGAGAATTTTTTCCTGCTAATAAGATGTCATCTGTGCAGTGGGTGATTTCATATATATATATATATATATTTGGCCATTGTTGTCTTATAGGCTCAATGGCTTGTGCCACAAATTTTGACATAATGTGGGACTGTTAGCCATGCTCTGAGGAAGAACTGTCCATTAATATCTTTTCATAGGCTACTTAAAGTTAATAGAAGGAATACTGAAAGCAAATCTCTCACAATCCTCAGGGTGGAAAGGAATAGTAAAGAAACAATCTTCCAAATCTACCACTATTTTATAATATCCTTTAGGAATAGCTACTGGAGATGGAAGTCCAAGTTGTAAAGCTCCCATAGGTACCATGGTTCCATTAACCTTTCTTAGATCTTGTAACCATCTCCATTTACCATATTTTTTTCTTGATGACAAATATTGTTGTATTCCAAGGAGAATGAGATTCTCTTAGATGCCCTGCCTCTAATTGCTCCTGCACTAGCAAGAAAGCAGCTTCTATCTTTTCTTTAGATAAAGACCACTGATCAACCCACATTGGAATATGATTAACCCATTGAATTCTATCATGCAGACAAGATAGTGGCCATTATGGAAAATACCCCAAACTTCCAGTGTTAGAGTGAGGCTTAGGACTGTCAAATGTTCTAATGTCTTGTCCTAGCATCTGTTTATTTACCACTTCACTAGGACTACACAATATAAGGCTCATTTGTGAGAAAAGATCTCTACCAAAGGGTAATAGGCAAATTTGATATAACATAAGGCTGAATTTGTCCTGAATTGCACTCCTCATCTCTCCAGGTTAACAGTTTAGAGCTTCATTTTGGGTTATTGGCACAACCAATCCCTTGGGGGTGAGTGAGTGTATCAGATAAAGGCCAAGTTGAAGGTCAATTTTGTCCTCTAATAGACATTATATCAGTATCTATTAATCCTTTAAAACTTTTTCTTTCAATTATTAATTTAAGGTTAGGTCTCTTACTAGTAATAGATTGAACCCAGTACACATCAGAGGAACAAAAACCACTTTGTCCTCTCATTTTTAACAAGTCTGGAAGGTATCAGTTACAAAGGAACTAAAATGAGTTGAGCAATTCTTCGTTAAGCTGGTATAGTTATAACACCACGAGAGGAAGCAGTGATGATTTTAATTTCTCCCTCATAGTCATTATCTATAACACCTGGATAAATCTGCAATTCCTTTACACTCAAACTGTTTCTTTCTATAAGAAGTCCCCAAGTTTCTGTAGGTAAAGGTCCAAAGACTCTGGTAGGCAGAGTTTGAATTCCCATTTCTGGAGTTTCCCACTACATGGGTGGTGAATCCTGAACTTCCTGAGGTTGCCCTGATAAGTTCAAAAATGGATTTCATTGGCTTTCCTTTGACTACATGTTCCAGATCTGCATTCAAATAAAAAGTTTGACATTTTTTTCAGAGCTTTGCTGAAGACTGTGTACAATGTGACAACACAAACAATTGACATGGTTTAAGGGACCTCTAAGGAGGTCTGCAAAACTGCAAGTTGATAGAGTTGTTTTAAAGCTGTCTCTAACTGAAGGAAAGACAAGCCAGCCTAAAAATAGCTATTTCTTGAGAGGCTATGACAATACCTGACTAATACAGATGTAGAGGCTCACAGCCATCCATTGAACTGAGTACATGGTCCCCAATGGAGGAGTTAGAGAAAGGATCTATGGAGCTGAAGAGTTTGTAGCTCCTTAGGATGAACAACAATATGAACTAACTAGTATCCTCAGAGCGCCAAGGGACCCAACCACCAAGCATGGACTATACATGGTGGGACTGATTGTTTTGGCAGCATGTGTTTAGTAGAGGATAGCAAATTTGATCATCAATAGGAGGAGAAGACCTCGGCCTTGTGAAGGTTTTGTGCCCCAGTGTAGGAGAATGCCAGGACCAATAAGTGGGAGAAGGTGGGGTGGCAGGCATGGGGAGGGGGGAGGCAACAAGGGTTTGTTCTTGTTGTTTTTATTTGTTTGTTTGTTTGTTTTTTGGAGGGGAAACTGGGAAAGGAGAAATTTACATGTAAATAAAGAAAATATCTAATTAAAAAATGAAAGTTAAAAAAAGTCATAAAAAAATAAAGCTGCCTCTAATTCTTTTATGCTTTTACATTATATTAAAGAAAAATTTCATTGTATTAACTTGTTAATTCATTATAATTCATTTCATTATATTGATTCATTTATTAATTATATATTTCTTTTGTGTCTCAACTTTTATTTCTCTTAGAATAATGATGCTATTGCCTTTATAATATCTGCTATTAGAGTTCAAACTACTGAAAATTTTCATGCACTTGGTAAAAATTAATTTAAATACATTCTCATATGCCATCAGTAGTCTCTATTTTACTTCTATTTAAATCACATGCACTGAGATATTACATTTTAGAACTTTCTTCCCTTTGAGAAAGTCTGATTTCTTTGACAAATGGAAGTGTTGATATTTATGCTACATCTATTTTATTGATATCAATTTTTGTGCTTAGATAGTAACTTAAAAGTACAGCATAGGGTTGGAAATGAGCCTGGCCTCTCAGGTATAGAGCAGATCCCTCACATACTTGTGAGTACCAACGTTTGCTATAGTTGAGTTCTGGCTTCTCCCAACCAAGGTTTTTACTACACAATATTTCTAGCAGTTTCCCCAGAATAGCTGGTTCCCCAGTGTGTGAATGGTTCTATGAGTACAGTGTTGGATCTCAGTACAGCTTTTACCAAAAGATGGAGAAATGAAAAATGATACCATCACCATCACTGCCTCCACCTCAAGGTGTCCTGATAAACTGTAAGTCATTTAGTACTATAAACAAATGTGTACTGAAACATAATAAATAGCAATACTCCAAAAATTCCTTGTCTCCAGTGAAGTCTTACCCTTTCTTGTTGTTTCAAGACCCAAGTAATAGCCTAACTTTCTCAGGCTGAATCTTGTCTTAAAATTATATTTTTTTTTTTATTCTTGTTTTTGTTGTTGTTGTTAGTTTAGTTTTTTTGGTTTTGTTTTGTTTTAACATGCAGATTAATTTTAAAGTTTCTCAGAGCCTTAGACTATAGTCAAACAAATTATTTTTTATTGTTATCTCATTCTTTCAGTATCACATAATTTACATAGGCAGCTTAAAAAGGATAAAACATAGAAGGGCTACCAAATATTAGGAACATATGTTAAACACTGCAAAATTCATGATATCCATGAAAAGTCACAAAGGAAGACTTTACATTGCTCCACATAGTATAGACCAATGTTCACACAGAGTTTGAAAGCAAAAGGACACGAAGCCAAGTTACGTCCCAGTCAAGGCTTTCCACTTTACTTTTGGGGTTCAGGATTTATATGTATACGAGAAAGCGAAAGCGAAACAAGATCTCTAGGTTACAGTGACATTTGCATAACATAAACAATGTGGGAGGAGTCAGGAAAGAGTCAGGGAAGCCAGGCTACCAGGTGTGAGATCTTGAAGGCAGCTGCTCAGGATGTCCCTCAGGTCTCAGCTCCGGGTAGAGGTTGGAAGTGCGGCCCATGGTGGGGGAGGAAGTCATCAGCAGATATCCTCAGGCAGTCAGTTTTTTTATTCCAACAATGTCCTCAGCCAGCAGACGTTCTAGCCAGCAAGGCATACCTTTCTTAGGAATCCTCAAAGGCGGAACTCAGAGCAGTGGGCCTTTGTTTTGACACAGTAGGCATGAGTTGAGTCTCCGCAAGCTCTGATGTCTCAGAGTTGAGGCAGAAAGGGGGAACCCAATAATATCAAATTTCTAAAATCATCACAAATTAGCCACCTGGCCCAGTTTTAAGCACAAACATTAATATAAAGCCATTTTTTCATTGTCTGACAATTAGACATTTACAACAATGTAAAAATAATAACATATTTCAACTCACCAAAGTATTTTTTCCTTTTGTAATTAGAGCCTCATTAGATTAATTTCCTGAAATGAAAATTACTAAATCCTGAAAATTATGAAATCCTGTGCCATTGTTTTTGTCATAATAGTGGAACTAGTGAGGTGAGCGCTGACCTGAGTGACAGTGGGATCTGTACCTTGTGGTCATAAGATGTTTTATTATAGAAAGGAGAGAAAGAAGATAGGAAAGTAGAGGCCAACCATGGCCAAGTGGAAAGAGGGCAAAGGGAGAGTTAAGAAAAGAGTAAGAGGTTAAGAGAGAAGAGAGACAGAGAGAAAGAAAAAGAAATCTCCCACTATTATTGTATGAGGTGCAATGGGTGCTTTGAGCTTTAGTAAAGCTTCTTTTATAAATATGAGTGCCCTTGCATTTGGAGCATAGATGTTCAGAATTGAGAGTTCATCTTGCCTTTGATGAGTATGAAGTGTCCTTCCTTGTCTTTTTTTTATAATTTTTGGTTGAAAGTCAATTTTATTTGATATTAAAATGGCTACTCCAGTTTGTTTCTTGGGACCATTTGCTTGGGAAATTATATTCCAGCCCTTTACTTTGCCATAGTGTCTGTCTTTGACACTCAGGTGCATTTCCTGTATGTAGGTCCTGTTTATGTATCCAGTTTGGTAGTCTATGTTTTTTTATTGGGGAATTGAGTCCATTGATGTTAAGAGATATTAAGGAATAGTGATTATTGCTGCCTGTTATTTTTGTTGTGAGAAATGGAATTATGTTTGTGTGGTTATCTTCTTTTATCTCCTTTTGTTGAAAGAAGATTGCTTTCTTGCTTTTTTCTATGGTGTAGTTTCCCTTCTTGAACTGGCATTTTCCATCTATTATCCTTTATGGGGCTGAATTTGTGGAAAGATGTTGTGTAATTTTGGTTTTGTTATGGAATACCTTGGTTTCTCCATCTATGGTAATTGAGAGTTTTGTTGGGTATAGTAGCCTGGGCTGGCATTTGTGTTCTCTTAGGGTCTGTATGACATCTTCCCAGGATCTTCTAGCTTTCATAGTCTCTGGTGAGAAGTTTGGTGTCATTCTGATAGATCTGCCTTTATATGTTACTTGACCTTTTTTCCCTTATTGCCTTTAATATTCTTTCTTTGTTTTGTCCATTTGGTGTTTTGACCATTTTGTGATGGAAGGAATTTCTTTTCTGGTCCAATCTCTTCGGAGTTCTGTAGGCTTCTTGTGTATTTATGAGCATCTCTTTCTTTAGGTTAAGGAAGTTTTCTTTTATAATTTTGTTGATGATATTTACTGGCGTTTTAAGTTGGGAATGTTCCCTTTCTTCTATACCTATTATCCTTAGGTTGGGCTTCTCTTTGTGTCCTGGATTTCTGGAATGTTTTTGGTTAGGAGCTTTTTGCATTTTGCATTTTCTCTGACTGTTGTTGTAATGTTTTCTATGGTATCTTGTGCCCCTGAGATTCTTTCTTCTATCTCTTATATTCTGATGGTGATGCTTGCATAGATGGCTCCAACTTCTTTCCTAGGATTTCTATCTCCTGGGTTGTTGCTTATGTTCTTGCCCTTGCCTCTCACCATCTGGATATCTCTGGTGTTAATTGGTCTAGCTGTCTCTGTCTGTGACTTATTCCTTCTACAAGCCTGTGTGTCAGTATTCCTGGGAAATTAGTTCCATCTGGGATGAATCAGCTCTGAGGTGTAGACAGAAACTTGAAGGATTCTGTCCTCAACCCTTCCTTGGTTCCTGTTTCCTGATGACTCGACTGGTCCCTCTTAGGCCAGGAATTTGAGCAGAAGTGGTGGTGTTATCTGTGCTCACAGGTATGCCAACACTCCTGGCAGACCAGCTGTATTTGGGTATGGAGTGCTGTGGTGTAGGATCAGCTCCAGGAGCAGACTGAAACTGGAAGGATCCTGTTCTAGGCTGCTCCTCAGTTCCTGTGTCCTGAGGTCTCCCGGTGGGTCCCTCAGAGCAGAAATGGTGGTCTTATCTGTGCTCACAAGTATGCCAGCACTCCTGGGAGACCAGCTCCTTCCCAGTGATATTTAGATAAGGAGCACTGTGGCACAAGATCTGCCCTAGGTGCTGTGGCCTACCCCTTTTAACAATAAAAGTAGTCATTCTTTGGCATTACTAGAGAACTTGTAGAAAGAGGTAACCAACTGGTGAATTAGTTGCAGGAGAACCAAACCTGCAACCATTTACCTACAAGAGGAGATAGGCCTGAATTCACTGTGGTCTTAAGACAGTGCCTGGAGTTCAAAAGCATGTGGAGCTCAACTGCATTCATTTTTTGAGAAGTCTTTATATTGACTTCCTTAGTGACTGGAGTAGTTTACATTTCTGTTGGGGTCTGGGAATCACATCATAAACCACTGACCTTAATCAGACAAGGATAGTTTATTGAACATATACCCCAGGAATGGTCTACCAGGGACATGGTCCAGATTCAGGAACTAAACCATGACCCTGAGTTTAAGATCTTACACATTTTTAAGCCCCAAATCCACAAACATCTGTACCAAGTTATTTAACCAATCAAGATTTAGGGACTGGGGATTTCCTTAGGAACACGTATGTGCAGTACATTTATCCTGCTTCCAGTGAGAGTGCCAGCCTCAGAGTCTAGGGAGGCTGTTGTTTGTCTATTCTAAAGCAGGCATTTGTGGCTCCTCAGGGAGTGGGGGTGGGTGGGGGCTGGGGTGGGGGCTGGGGTGGTGGTGTTGAGAGGGGTTTGTTAAGGGGTGTCTTTATAGAAATGGGGATAGTGATATTCCAACACCAGACCAGGTCCCCTCTGCATGGCCAGGGAAGGGGAGGGAAACCTTGTCTCTCTTGCTGTAGGAGGGAGCTGGGGGAAGGGGGACTTCTGTGAGAAAGCATGGAGGCAAGCTGTCTGCACACTTCAAGAGTCCAGAATCTGAGTCTAGGTGCTAGCTCAGTTGGTCAGTGTGCTAGCTGTCCCTTATCTTCACCACTAGGGTTAGCTCTCCAACATTGGTTGTCTAGGACAACCGATGCCACTGTCAGCAGGAATAATGGTCAGCTCTCCTCATGACCTTGCTACCATGCTCATTTGCATACACTCCTTTCAGAGACAACTCTAGCTCAGGCAAAGTGTGAGACCTACTCTCCCAAGTGCTGCAGCCTGTTAAAGGTGGTTTCAGCTCTCCCACATGCATGGGTTGGCTCACCTTCAACAGTATCCCCGACCCCATTACTAGAGACAACTCTGTTGTATCACCTATGTAAGATACAGGGCCCACTCTCATGAGAGCTGTAGACAATAAAGGGCAGGGCCAGGTAATCAGTTCTCATGACACTGGGGTCAGCATTCCCAATTGCCTCAGGTGATGAGGGAAAAGTGGGCAAAGAACATCACCCTTGCCAGCATTTATTAATTGTTTCCTTAATGACTGCTATCTTGATTGGGGTGAGATGGATTAGCAGTGTCATTTAAGTGTGTGT
Organism: Montemys delectorum; assembly: GCA_019843815.1. Classification (NCBI taxonomy): domain Eukaryota; kingdom Metazoa; phylum Chordata; class Mammalia; order Rodentia; family Muridae; genus Montemys; species Montemys delectorum. The sequence goes on along the minus strand of JADRCD010225776.1, from coordinate 15,536 downwards.
TTCTCTGTTTTGTTAATGTAGAGTTGTAAGGGTCCATGACTCACCAAAGAATGATATCCTGGACTCAAAAAATATGTAAAGACAAATGGTGTTTTATTCTGCACAACTCCAGCATGCTGGGGTCTCCCATCACCAAGACAGACAGACAACCAAGTGAGCTCCTAGCCTTGATATAAAAGCACATTAGGGGAATTTTCAGGTAGGTGACCTCCATCTTAATCTGTCGGGTCTGTTTCTATGGACATTCCAGAACCATTACCAGGGGTGGAAACTGTTACTGGGAAGTCAGGAAATTACTGCTGAGGAAGTCTGGAAACTGCTATTGACTCATTGTCCTTGCCTTCGGCCAGGTGGCAAGGCAGCTTCTCATGGCAGGGTATTTTCTAGTCTGCCTGAAGCCTATGTTTCCCCCACCCCACCTCCCACTTCCATCCCCTATAATTGACTTGCCTGAGCTTGCCAATCAATACTTGCTGGTTTCTTAGACCTAGTCTCCTTAACTGCTAGCTTGAAGCCTGTCATGGAGTCATTCATCCTAGCCTTCTCATTTCCCCCTTCAGTTTTGGGCCTTCTAGAATTCTTGAGATGTTTAATAAATCCATTCCTTAACAAATCAAACTAAAGCATTGATTATGCAAGGATCACAAGTCGAAGCTAATATATTCCTGTGTCTTGTAGTCTCTTTCTAATGCCATGGATACTTTGATCATTCCTGAATGTTTGACACAGAAACAACATTCCTCACCTAAGGCTATACAGAGTCCTCCCTGCTGGGGGAGACTAGGCTTTGTCTGTTCTGCAAGATTACTTTTGCCAGGGAGGACAGGGAACCCTGTAGGACTATGATGGACTTTTTTTTTTATCTCCTGTATATCTGCATCTATCACTACCTGTAGGGCCTTATAATTTTTATCTTGGAATATTAGGGCTGAAGCCCCTACACTAGCAGCTGTGGCCAGCCCTATGTCTGGGAGAGAACTCAATAAGACTGCAGAAATGGCTACCTTCTTAATTCAACTGTTTGGAGGTGCTAGTTGGTTGAAGATATCCTCCCTAGAATAATAAGTCACTTTGGGTACAAGCTATACTAGAACATAAAAAAGCCCTGAGGTTCAAGTCCACCAAACATTCTCTTGGGGCAGCATGTATCCTGTAACAGTGCTGTAATCTTAGCTCAACTCAGAGAACACAGATTGACAATAGATCGCTGCAATAACATGAGGTTTATTGATCAAATGTGTGTGGCCAATGCATGTGGGGTTGCTCAGCCATGCAAGGTGAGACATCCCCGAACTCAGAATGCACATATCTTTTATACTTTATAGAGGGCAGATTTCTGCAACAAGGCTAGTTGGCTTACTCTGGTTGGTGGCACACAGGACAAAGGATCTCATCAAGAATTGGTTGGCTTGCTCAGGGGGCTGTTCATGGCTTAGTCAGACAACTTTCCTATCCAGCTCTGCACCTGGTCTTAAAAAGTCTCTGGGAAGGGGCTGAGTAACAAGGTGGTAGGGGGATTGTTGACAGCAAGGTCAGGATGACAGTTTGTGATCTTTTTTGAAATTCACCACAGGAAGGGGTTGGGAGGTTCTTCTGAGCATTACTAATCTTGTTTTGGTAGACCTTCATGTCATTGCAACCACCAGTTATTTTTGTTTGGGCGTTACTTAGCTTAGACACAATGGCCTGGTCATTCTGTCTTATTCTGACCATAAGAACTTTGTTTTCACAATTTTGAAACTCTTTCTACATTCCCATAACTTAAACAAGCAGATGTTTTCACATCTCCATGACTTTGTTTCCCAGAGCTGCATTTTTACATTTCCAGGCAGTTAGGTTTTAGCTTTAATACTTCAACAGTAGGGCTTATAGTATGATTGCAGAGGTGGGAATATTCTGGGGGTACCTTATTTCCAATATAGAGTCCCTGTACAGTAACCAACAGTACTGTGTTAAGTCTGAGTTGAAAAGAATTAAGAAACTGCAGTCCAATCAGCCTTCCTGCAAGCTACTGAGAACTTGATGATAAGGTTGTTGCATTGCACCCTGGAGGTACTCACATAGTAAGGGGACTAGTGGCTGGTGCAACAAAGTATGTGCAGCAAACAAGCAGGAGTCACAGTTTTAGTGGATCAACAGGGTGTAGGGTAACCTTCCATTTTTCTTATGGCAGTTTGCCTGGAAGTCTCTTCCACTGGGACCTCAACTGTTTGATCATCTTTCTCCTGGCAGGCGTAACAGAGAAGTGGTATATCCTTGTCCTGATCCAACCATCCATCTTAACAGTCATAGGGGTAGTCAGGATTACAGTGTGAGGTTCTGCCCAAAGAGGTTCCTGAGTCTTGTGGTTATGTCTCTTAATCAAGACTCCATCACCTGGGTCGAAGTAATGGGGATTAGGGGGAATAGCAGACTCATAGACCTGGTAGAAAGCAGGATAGAGGTACTTCTGGACCCTATGGAGGGCTTCCAAGGATTTTAAAAACTTGTGTTGGTCCTATGCAGCTAAGATATCAGTCTGGAGGTTAGGCATCATGGAAGGGGGCATCACATATAGTGCCTCTAAAGGGGAAAGGACCTAAAATACAGGGGTATTTCTAGCCCTATATAAGACATAAGGTAAGAGAGATGCCCAGTCACCACCTATTTCAAAGGTGAAACTGGTCAAGGCCTCTTTCAGGTTCCAATTTATCCTCTCTACTTCCCCTGATCTCTTAGGTCTATAATTTCCAAATGGTCCACAGAACCTTTGATAGAGATGGAGTTACCTGAGAGATAAATACTGGTCCATTGTTGGACCCCAGCAGGGCATACAAACCATACCTGGGTATAATTTCTTCCAGAAGCTTCTTTCTTACTACCCTGGCAGTAGTAACTCTCCTTCTTTTTAGGGTAGGCTTCTACCCATCCTGAGAAAGTACCTATAAATCTAGCAAATACTTCTATCTGCATGTTACTGGTTTTACTTCTGTATAATCTATTTCCTAATTACCCCCTGGCTGTTGACTCCTGACTCTGGAGCGGCCCCCACAATTGGGGCCTGAGGAGTTGACAACCTGGCAGGTGGCACAGTATGAGATCAACCAAATGTCCTAAGTCAAATATTTTGTACCTTGCCCTCACAGCAATTCCTTCAGTCTTAAGTGACCAGGTGTGAAGCTTGATGAGTCTAATGGATGAATTGCTTAGCAAACTTCTTAGATAGGATGGTGAAGCCTGCATAGGTGAGAAATCATGCATTTCCTCTGTAGACTCTGGCATTTCACCTGATGTTATTTGTTTTTAGAAGTATATTCAGGAATGGCTGGGAGTGAAGAGGACAGCAAAGCTACCAGGATGTCAGCAGTGGAGGCTTGGTCAGCCTCCTGTTCAGATTTATCAGCTAGCCTGTTCCCTCCGGCTGTTTCTGATGTCCCGTTCTGATTCCCCTGGGCAATAAATTATGGCCACTTTGAGAGAAAGCCGTAATGCCTCCAATAAAGCTAGAATTCTTTCCTTATTTTTTATGTTTTTTTTTCTTCTACAATCAATAATTCCCTCTCTTTGTATATGGACCCATGTACATGAGCCAAAGAAAGACATATCTGCTATAGCTATGGCTCCCTTTGCCAATTTTAAAGCCTGGGTTAGAGTCTTTAGTTCAGCTTCCTGGGCTTAAGTTCCCAGAGCCAAAGTGGTTGCCCAAATAACAAAGTCCAAGTCCATTATTGATACCCCTGCTTACCTAATTACATTCTAGATGAAGCTGGTCCCATCCACGAAATAGATACATTCCAAGTCTGGCCAGCATATATCAATCAAGTCTGCCCTGATATTCTGGATATGTCCCAGAACTATAGAGCAATCATGCTGAACATCAGAGGACAGGTCAGATAGCAGGGTGTCTGGGTTTAGCGTAGATGATGAGTTGTATCTTATGTGTGGGGGATTCAAATGTAGAATCTGAAAGTGCACCAGTCTGGCTACCCTCTTCTGTCCTCTCTTGTGCCTTACTTCTGACCTGGCTCAAGGTGTCAGATCTTTATTTGGAGAAAGCCACATTACTTTCTTCATATGGGGGGGGGAAGCTATCAAAATAGTGGGAGAGGTTTCCACAGTATTCTCACTCTGAATCAATCAGTAGCAGGACTATGCCTGGTCCCATAACTTGGTGTTGCCATTTGTCCAGAACAAAGTATACTTCAGTGACCTCCTCCAAGGCAGCTTGCTTCATAATAACATGATAACTCAGAAAATCTTCCTTTGGGTAGGTGAGGAAGTTACAAACATTTGCATACTCTGCCAGCACATGGCACTGCTAGCACAGTAACTAGCAATTGAGAATCCACCCACACACTTTCCTGTAGTTCTTTAAAGGATTTATGTGTTCCTCTTTAACAGCTTCTACCTGCTTGTTTACCTGTGTTCTCCCATATTTCTTTAAGGGAGTTATTTATGTCTATCTTAAAGTCCTCTGTCATCATCATGAGATGGGATTTTAGATCAGAATCTTACTTTTCAGATGTGTTGGGATATTCAGGGTTTGTGTTGGGAGAACTGGGCTCTGATGATGTCAAGTAGCATTAATTTCTATTGCTTATGTTCTTGTGCTTGCCTCTGTGGTTGTTTCTGGTGTTAGCTGGCCTTGCAGGCTCTCTGACTGGAGCCTGTCCTCTCTGTGAGCCTGTGACCCTGGGTATGTTAGAACTCCTGGAGGTCAAGCTGTCTTTGTGAGCCTGTGAGCCTGGGAGTGTCAGCACTCCTCGGGGTAGGATTGGGGTGTGGAGGGCTGTAGCACAGGGTCTGCTCCAGGGCCCAGATGGAAACTAGAAGCAGAAGACACTGTTCTACTCAGATGATACAATATGTATGTGTTGGATAGCTTACCCCAGCAACCTCTTCCTTCACATCCCTGCCAATAAACCCGTCTATCATGCTGTTTCCTTTATTTATGACTTTTTGGCCATATTGTATGACCCATTTGGTTTAAGCAGGGCCACCTGCATGGCTGTTGGATTAGAACTACCTCCTGTAGCCTGGTGTAGTCACTGGCTCATATACAATAGAATAACATCCCCTCTAAAGCTCAAGGAACATTGCATAAAAGAATCCTCCAAAAGTTTCTTTACAGAATGGGTTTTGAGTGGGGGTAGGGAAGTGGTTCATTATGGAAACTGCTTGCAATGTGGGCTGTGCTGGCTAGATTTTGTCAAGTCAACACAAGATAGATGTGGATATGAGCTAGATATGAGAGAAGCAAAGGGAAAATATTAGAAATTGCTACTGGCAAGAATGGCCTGTAGACAAACCTGTGTTACATTCCCTTGAATAAAAAGTGATATGGAAGGGCCCAGATCACTGTGGGTGTTACTACTCCTGAGTTGGTCATCTTGGATGCCTAAAAAGCAAGTTGAGGAGGCAATGGAGATAAAACCAGTAAATACAACTCCTCCATGGACTCTGCATCAACTCCTACTTCCAGGTCCTTGCACTGCTTGATTTCCTGCCTTGATTTTCTTCAGTATATAAAAGAAGTATAAAATGGGAGACAAAGAAGAAGGAGGAGGAGGAGGGGGAAGGGAGAGGGAGGAGGAGGGGGAGGAGGAGGGGGAGGAGGAGGGGGAGAAGGAGGGGGAGGAGGAGAAGAAGAAGGAGAAGAAGAAGAAGGAGGAGGAGGAGGAGGAGGAGGAGGAGGAGGAGGAGGAGGAGGAGAGAAGTAAGAGGAGGAAGAGGAGGGGTAGAAGGAGGCAGAAGGAGGAAGGGAGGAGGAGGGAGAGAGGAGGAGGTGAAGGAAGAAGCAAAACTAAACCAATAAACAAGCCTTTACACTAAGTTAGTCATGGTGTTTTATCATAGCAATAGATGACCTAAGACACCATGAAAACAAATGAGTTTCATTTGAGATACCTGCCTCTCATCTCTGTATTAGAAATAAAGAAAAAATAAAAATAAAGACAAATAAAATAAACAAATAGAATCTAGTAGAGCATGGCTAAGTCTATAACCCAAGCATAGTGGTCTAGAGATAATCACATCCCCAAGTCAGCTTGACCAGCCAGAATTGCATAAACAGTAAACTCTGGGTTCAGTGAAGTCAGTGTGGGAAACTTGAAGTTGGCTCAAGACATTCCTAGACCAAGTTCTTAGCACAAAGAGATCTATTTGTCCCAGATGGACAGACAGCAGGAATAAGGGACAAAGACAAGAAATATAAAAAAGAGGGAGAAGGAGAAGGGAACAAAGGAAAAGGGCGAAGAGAGGCAATGGAGAGGTGGAAGAGGTATTCGTCTTGCTTGGGGAAGGAGTAGCACGGGGGTGGGTAAGAGGAATCAGACCCGACGCATAGGCAAATAGTGGTTTACAAGGGTAAAATAGGAAACCCCACATTAGTATGAGGGTTTTAATTTGGTTTTGTTTTAAAGACATGGTTTCTCTGCATAGAGCTTGCTGTCCTGGAACTCCCTTAGTCTGACCTCAAACTCAGAGGTCTGCCTGATTTTGCTTCCCGAATACTGGGATCAAATGTTTGCACCACTGCTGCCTGGCTGAGGTTTTATATTATACTTGGGCATGTTAATTAGGTGAGCCGAAAGGGGATTTTGATTACTGGACTTGAACACTTTTATGCCTGGATCTTGGTAGTCAGGCTCAGGGGAAATAATTGTTGAAATAAGAGAATGGTCCTTGGGTGCTAGCTTGAGGAATGCAATCTAATCATTTTTTATATAGGCAGAAGGATTGGGAAGAGAGGTAATATTCATATAGTATCTCTTTAGTGTGAATAATTTATATTTATCCCTCTCTTAAATTTTGGTGAATTAACCTCAGTACTGAAAAATATAAAACAAAAACAGTGGTTAGAACAAGTAATAATATTCTGGAAAACCAGGAGCCTGGACTCACTCTGTAGGTGTTCATAGCTATTGTGAAGTTAATGTGGATATAGTCTCTGTTGAATCTCAGATGATAGATATTTCTTATCACAAAATTATGTTATAAGAAACTAGAAAAATTAAAATTTTCAACAATATTTAGGTGCAAAGGATATATAGGGCTATGTTGATGTTTCAGCACCATATTTTTATACCAAGTAACCCTGACGTTCAGGTAGTTATAAAATTAGTTCCCAATTCAAATACCCCTTGATAAGCAAGGTGGATTTATTAATGCTAGGACAGATGTGGCAGTCATCTTCAAGCAATAGGTTGGTCCCATGAATGCAACTATACCGAGCAGTGAATACATAGATTCATGTATGTGCTGATATGAAATTTTGCTTACACAAGGACAGAGTGGCATCCAACTTTATCCTTGGCTTTATTTAATGATTGTTTGTACGTCAATGCTCATCAAATATTTCACATTTTCTGTGCCAAACCTGTTCATTTTCTATTAATGTTGCAAAGTAATTGCTGTTCTATAATTGCCGTATTAAAATTATATTTTTCATATGTAGTATCAACAAAAAACTATAACGAAATATAATAGTCTTGTGTGATATTTTAGTTAGTGGAGATGGATTTGACCTGTCTCTAATACTTTTTATTCTTCTTCAGTATTATTTGGAAGAGTTCCATGACAGAAGTAGGCACAGTATTCTCTAAGTAATAGTGAGTATAATAAAAGATAGTGTTCCTGACATGTTTATAAGTTATTTTATATTTCATTAAAGGACTAATAGACAATGAGAATTCTCATTTTTGCTGAAGAATAATTTTGCTACATTTCTTTCTTTCTGAATGTTAGATCTACTTTCTCTTTCTCTTTCAGCTAACAAAGTAAAGTATGCACTGTGCAGAAACTGAGTTATAGGACAATTCACTGGAATTGTCTACAGAGGAAAAAGCTTTTGGCTTACTTTTTTATGATAAAAACATAAATTTTGACTCATGAAGATATGTAGACTTTTCTGACCTAGAGCTTTAGACATAATAGATGAGTGTTTTACCACTGACTTATCTTCCCATTCCTCTATTCATTTTTCATTATTGAATTTGATTTTTTGACATCTTCATACATGCATAATTTACATGCTGATTATTATGAATTTCTTTCTCTAATCTCCCTTTAACTCCCATTTTCATGGTTCTGAGACAGGATCTTACCATATAACTTAGGAAGCCTTTATTCTTATGATCACAGCCCTCTACAAGCTAGTGGATCATGCCTGATATTTTAGGGAATAACTTGATGTACTTTAAGAAGTTTGTAAAGACAACAAAATCAATATTTTTATGATAACAAAATTTTATAAATGTCATTTTCCCCATAAATAAAAATTTAATAAATGTTTTTAATGTCTTCTTGTCAATTACATTGATCAGAAAAAAAAAATGGCAAACTTTAAACCACCACTCCTACAGAAATATTTTCCAATGAGCCCTACAAGGTGAACCATAGAACAGATAATTTAAAAGAACAATCAGGAACACGATCATGAAGTTCAAAGAGTTTAAAGAAGACATGAACAAACACCTCAGTGAACATAAACAAAATATGAAAGAGACCATAAAGGTAAATGGTCTCTAAATGAAATGACAAGTTCAGGATTCAAAAATTGAATTCAATAAATAGATACAAATCCTCAAGGTAAAATGAAGAGGGACTTGAAAATTTAGGGTAAAGCCTCATCAGTAGAATGGATCAAGTAGAAGGTGGAATATCAAGATTTCAAGATAAAGGGAAGGAACTATACTGTTCAATCAAAGAAAATCACTAACTTAAAAACAAATACAAGTAAAAAGCAGAAACCTTGTACCATATAAAAAGGCTTAATGTGTAAATTACAGTCATTGAAAAGAAGGAGAATCCCAGGTAAATGTCATACACTAGATCATTAACATGATCATGAGAAGAAAAAAAGATTCTCCCAATTAAGGAAAAAAATATATACACTAGAAAACATAATTCACAGAATACTCAGAAGACAGAACCAGAAAAGAAATTCCCCTTGACTATAGTGAAAATAATAACCATATAGAAGAGAGGCTATTAAGAGATGCAAGAAAGAAACCACAAGTTACATATAAATGAAGCCCTATCAAAACAACTGACTGACTTCTCAATGGAAACTTAAAAAGCCAGAAGAGCCTGGAGCAATGAATTTCAAGTTCTAAAACACCACAGATGCCAAAGCAAGACTACTTTATTTAGTAAAACTATCTGCCTTAAAGAGAAGCAACATTTTTCCATGCTATAAATAGACTGAAAAAAAATCAAGTCCATTAAAAGAGTCCTACAGAGAATGCTGGAAGCAAAATTGAACAAACTAAAATTAACCATAAGATATATGAAGGGCATTTAGTTCTGATCACAAGAAGAATTAACCAAAAGTACATTATATTCTTTTACATATAAACACCAAATTCTGGCTTTGAACTTCAAGATACAAATTATCCTGAGTTCATCAATAGGTGATTTCAATATCCTACTATTTCTATCCAATAGGCAAATGATTGGAACAACAATAACAACAACAACAAAACATTAAAATTAAATGGCAAAAACCATCAAAGGGGCATAATAATACCTAAAAATATCTAACCTAAACACTGTAGGATATACATTCTATCCAGCAGTCTATGGATAGTTCTCTAACATTGACCACATATTGAGATACAAAACACACTTCTACAAGTACAGAAAAATAACTTTGTTATTCTATCTGTCCACAGTGTAATAAAGCTTAAAATCAAAAACATGTGGGCCTGGCAGAAAATACCTGGTTGAAGACACCCAGAGACAAGCCATCTGCTGAGGGTCTGTAGCCCCCCCCCCCCCCCCCCCCTCCCTTCCCCCCCCCCTCCCTCCCTCCCTCCCCCAAGGGTGTGTGTGTGTGTGTGTGTGTGTGTGTGTGTGTGTGTGTAAGACTCCATGAAACAGGTGATTAATACTCAAATACCCAGAGATACACTCTCCACTATGCAGCACAGCAGGCCACAAGTCACTCGAAGGGGCCATTATGGTAAACAAGTATATGGTGGAGAAATGGGAGGGAAAGAGAAAAGAACAGTGTGTTTATTATTAAGACAGGTAGAAGTGACTATGAAAGGTGGTTGAGGATCAGCGTGAGGCCATGGGGAGGTTGGGCCCATGCTGCTTCTTAGCTCCTTGAATGGGTCTACAGCCTTGTAACAGCAAGAGTTTGTATCAGTGTCCATGAACCATGCTACCAACAAAGGCTATGTGCACATCCCTGCTCTGGGCTACCTCCTGGAGCCATCTCAGTGTCAGAGAGCTGTGTAGAGTTGACCCCATTCTTCATTGGCTACAGTGGCAGTTAGGACAGCAGCATTTCACATGGCCTAGGTACCACAGTAGAGATGGCCTTGGTGGTGACAGCATGAGAGAGCAAGCCCTGAGTGTGTGTGGGCTGGAGACCTGGCCTTGACACTAGCTAGGACAGTACTGGAGAGATGGCCTTGGTAGCATGGATGCACAAGAGTTGAGTTCAATGGCATGCTCATGAGAGAGCCAGTCCAGCCTCTGGCTTGAATGCTACAATCAGGAGAGCTGACATCACTCTGTCGGGGAAAAGTGGTAAAGTTGGCCTTGTTGGAGCAGGAGTAGGGAAGTTGGTGGGCTAAATAACATAGGTCCCATGTCCAGATCCAGAATTTTGAGTCAGCCCACCCCAATATCTACCCTGTTTAGGAACTGCTGGAGTATATGAAAGGACTGGTCCTACAGAACCAAAGCTGCAGGAACTCCACAATACCGTGTGACTACAAGATATCTTATAGGAGCCTCAGTAATCATCTGATACTGATAGTGCAGCAGAAACCAGAGCCCTTAAGTCACATAAATGACTCATTGCAATGAAGACTGGCTAGTAAAGCTGTGTGGGCAATAAGGCATACTGTGTGACACATTAGGACACAACACAGCTTTCACAGTGAGACTTATTAATGTTATTTTTCCTACTTTGTTGTTGCTTTTATTTTCTGTTTACTTTTGGGGGTGAAGTTGCAAGGATAGTGGGCAGAAGGCAGAGATGCAGGGACGGGAGATGAGTGGGATTGCAGTACATGATAAGAATTCAAAAAGAATAGTTTCTAAAAATCAACCGCAAAATAATCTGTTGTAATTGCATGGATCCATGGTGATTAAACATCACGTTAATGGGTAAAAAAGATTTTAGGAAAAACAAAAATTTCTAAAATTAAATGAAAATGAAAGCCCAACAAAATCAAACTTCCAGGACATATTAAAAGGAAACTTAAGAGGGAAATTTGCAGCTCTAGTCATGACATTAAAAAACTACAACAGAGCAAAAGTAAACAAGTATTGGAAAAACAGGAACAAACCAATCCAAACCCAGTAAGTGGCAATAAATAATAAAAATTAATAAAATAGATACAAGTAAAACATTTTAAAAATTAATGAATATAAGTGCTGACTCATTGAAAGGGTAAACAAGATAATCAGATAATTAGACCAATTAAGAATAAGAAGAGACAAGAAAGCAAAGATTAACAGGAAACGTTAGAACAGAACATTCAGAACACTATAAGGAAATACTTGTAAAACTTAAACACCACTACAAAAAAAATGGATGAATTTTCAGAATCATTCAGAATATCAAAGTTAAGTCAAGATAAACCCATAGCAGTTAAAGAAACAGAAGTACTAATAAAAAGAGTTCTGGCTAAAACTTCCTACACTAGATGGATTCACAACAGACTCTCAAACTAACACTAAAACTTCCATAATGATTTAAATAAAAATGCCCCCTACCACATGTTTGAATGTTTGTTCCCCAGTTAGTGAAACTATTTGGGAAGGATTTGGAGATACCACCTTCTTGAAAGAGATTTGTTAGTATGGGCGGATTTGAGGCTTATAATACCTGTAGGAGACTCAGTCTTTCTCTCACTCTGCTTTCTAATTTAAATCAGATGTGTGCTCCAGAACCACTCCTGCTGCCAGCCAACCATGCTTCCCTCCATGATGATTATGGAGTAACAGTATGAAACTCTTAGCAATTCCCCAATTAAATGCTGTCTATTGTAAGCTGCTACAATTGTGGTGTTTCTTCATAGTGATAGAACAGTGATGAAGACAACATCTTAAATTATTTTTAAAAAATAGAATCAGAGAAAAGATTTCCATCTCTTAATACCAAAACAAGGTAAAAAAAAATAACAAAAAATACCAAAACCAATATACCTGATGAGCATAGATTCCAAAGTCCTCAAGTATTTCTTGCAAATTTAAAACAGGTATATATCCAAAAAATCCATACACACCAACATTAAGTTGATATTACCTCAGAGATCAATGGAGGTTCAACATAAGTAAATTTATAAATCACATCAATGGACTTAAGAAAAAAATCATATTCTTATCTCAATAGTTGCAGAAAAGACCTTTGGTAAAATCTAACATGCTTTCACTGAAAAAACACAAGATAGAATAGACTGGAGGGAGCAGAGAATATACTTCAATACAATAAAGTCCATAATGACAGATCTACAGCCAATATTACTCTAATGAAACAACTTAATATAATCTCATCAAACTAGGAACAAAAATAGGACTGTATACTACTCCATTTCTTTTTAATATGACACTTCATGCTAAGTTGGACAAAATTAATATTTTATGTGCTATAAATTAGAATATTTGTATGTGGGTGTATAGCATTTGAAAATGTAAAAATTCAATATTTTTTCCTTAAATAAACATTTAAACTGATGTTACACTTTTGTGGGAAAAGCACTGCCTCTTGTTATGAACACTTTCAATGTAAAGGATGAAGCTTGCATTAAATACCAAAAGTTACGTTAGGAGTCATAATTCAGATAAATGTAACTTTCAGCATAGCATTTGCGTATGTGATTCTTTAAACATACGTGATTTCTTTAAACAAAATGCTACACTATGTGAAAGTTAACTATAGACTCAAATCTCTCATTATCTACAATATTTTCTCAAGCTTAAAATACTTAAATCTAGTCAACTATTAGCATACCCTTTAAAATCTTTAAGTTTGCTATTGAGAAGTTCATTTTCTGTATCTCATTTTATCCCCACTCAGAGACTGGGCCACGGATCGTTGGCTGGGTGAAAGGTAGCCTGCTTCTGCAGTTCTGCAGCTGATCCACCTGACTGGCCTTTAAGGCTGGCTTCTGCAGCCTCCAGTTAGTACCTCCAAGCGACACAGCAGGAAGCTAGGTAAACCTTCAGCAGGGAGTTGTGCTTCTCTGATCTGAAGGCTAGAGGAAAGGGAAGGAGGACTTATTTCTGCCCTTTGTTCTCAGTATTTGTAAGACTCTCAGATATTGTCAGAGCCTCTCAGGAGATAGCTATATGCTTGTCATTCCTTTAGTCTCTGCTCCATAGTTAATCTCTGCCACTCCTTCTGTGGGTGTTTGATTCCCCTTTTTAAGAAGGAATGAAATGTCCACCTTTTGGTCTGACAATACCTGACTAATACAGATGTAGAGGCTCACAGCCATTCATTGAACTGAGTACATGGTTCCCAGTGAAGGAGTTAGAGAAAGGTTCTATGGAGCTGAAGGGTTTGCAGCCCCTTAGGACGAACAACAATATGAAGTAACTAGTACCCTCAGAGCTCCCAGAGACCCAACCACCAATCAAGGACTATACAGGGTGGGACTGAATGTTCTGGCAGCATGTGTATAGTAGAGGATTACAAATTCAATCATCAATAGGAGGAGAGGACCTCGGCCTTGTGAAGGTTTTGTGCCCCAGTGTAGGGGAATTCCAGGGCCAATAAGTGGGAGATGGTGGGGTGGCAGGCATGGGGAGGGGGGAGGCAAAAGGGGTTTGTTCTTGTTGTTTTTGTTTGTTTGTTTGTTTTTTGGAGGGGAACCTGGGAAAGGTAAAATTTACATGTAAATAAAGAAAATATCTAATAAAAAATATTTAGTTATTTAAAAAAAAAAAAGACTCTCAGAGTCTCAGGGCATGTGTTCACATGGGGAAAAACTCACTGCAGTTCTGCACATAAATTCCCCCATTAATTGAATGAGGTTATAACAGAGAATGCCTATATGCATATACACAAGGAGCAGTTACCCAGCTTAACTTTCATCATTTGTTACTAGCTTGCAGGGTCCTGGGAAAGTTTTAGATTATAACTAAGCTATCCTTGAAATTTGACAAACTCAGTCAATACCTTATCCCCTGATTTTGCACCTGGGGTCCTGTGGTGTATATCTTTTTTAGGACCTTCAGTTAATGGTTTCTGTAACCCCTTGGAATGTGCCCTGAGTTTTAGATGTCTGCTGTTATCTCAGAAACAATTAAGCAGTCCTGATATAAAAGGAACTGGAATGTCTCTGTGGGTGTTGCCATTTGGAAACAATGGTAACCCTTGTGTGCTAGATGTTTCTGTAGAATAAACACTCTGTCATGCATACTATCTGGATCTGGGTTCTTTCTTCAGTGATTTTGGACCCTTACACTATGAAAATGAATGTGGTATTCATTTACAGAAACCTATGCCTAAATAAAAATAGTTAAATAAAACAATACTTAATTATCTTATGTCATGACCCATTTTGATAATCTGATCCTCTCCTGAGGAAAGAAAAGCATATATATATATGCATATATATATATAAGATGATATATATATATATAATGATTTTTACATTTAATTTCAAAGTCCTTAGAACTCTTACTCCCAGATTAAAGTTCTTGATCATGTGGATAAAATTCTTGATTATGAATCAGCAAATTAGTGGGGCCATAGTGGCTCACCATCTTTAATCCCAGAACTTGGGAGGCAGAGGCAGGTGGATTTCTGAGTTCGAGACCAGCCTGATGTACAGAGTGAGTTCCAGGACAGCTAGGGCTACACAGAGAAATTCTGTCTCAAAACAAAAACAAAAACAAAAACAAAAACAAAAACAAAAAATCAGCAAGTTGGGATTTGCATCTCTCTTTAAAGCTGATGAACTTTGGTAAATTATGTATATTTATGAATTAAAATTTCAAGTATAAATATTGCTAATAATAACACTCATTTGCTCTCATATATAGACTAACCTATATTATCTGTAGTCAAATTACCATAGAAGCCCCAGGTGAGGTTGTTATTGAGAGTAAAGTGTAGTCTCTATACTGCATGTAATAAATAATGCTGGCTTCATGTATTGAAATGCTCACCCTTTCCTAGCCTGGAAGAAAACTACTATGATATACTGGCTTTTAAGTCTTTCTACTCTTACAGAGAACTTTCTATGACTAATTTTTAAAAACACACTGTTTGCGTATCTCGCTGTTACTCCAGCAGTTACCTGCAGACATATTCTCATCTCATTAACTGCTTCCTAGTTCTCCTTTTCAAGGAAAAAAAAGAATGCTAAAAGTAACTTGCCTGATGGGACCCTATTCAAAGGTTTCTTTTTTCTCACTAAAAAGTAATAGACTTTATTAAAAACTGAGATGATATGGTTGCATTTAAGGAATTTTAAGCTGATGCCAAACATTAGCCTAACTTGAAATTATTTGAATTGAATTTACCTCCTAAATTTATTTACAATTTTCTTATTTATCTGAATCTGAGCCATTGAATGTGATGTACT
>JADRCD010225774.1:32741-44243 GCA_019843815.1 Montemys delectorum | reverse complement strand
CACAAACAAAAAACATTCAGAATATAGTCTTTTAAAGTTCCTTAACCCTTGCTCTATAAGAAGTTAAAAGCAAAACCTTGTCTGCATTAAATATAACTGGCTACTTTAAAAGTAGAAATCAAAGGTAACAATGTCGTCATTTTGGACAAGCTAAATGCTGCTAGAACCAAGAAAAACACAACATGATTTAGTTTATCCCTGGACCACACATCATCCTTTTACATGCCTGTTCTTATGTTCAGTTAATGGGACTCAAAATAACATGATGCTCACCAGATCTGAAAAATTCTGAACATGCTTGAGTTAGCATAGTTTTTATTCTTCTATCTCATACCATGGAAGAAAGATGTCCCTGGAAGTAACCCTGAGCCTGACCAGAGGTCTGGAGTAATGCTGCATGGGCCAACCCTGTACTGTTTCAAGTCATGAATAGCTTGTTAGAAATCATGGACATCTTGGAAGTCTGGAAGCTTGAAGGTACACTCAAAGGAGCTTCAAGTAAGCCCAAGAATACATAGGCTGTCACCTAACAAATATGCTTTTAAAAAGACATACAATCAAAAGCTACAAAGATTAATAAACAAGCACAAAAACCAAAACTCTAGTCTGCTGTCAAGAAAGTTCCTCAGCAACTTACACGGACAGGACAGCAAGAAAGAAACTCTGTCCAAAATGTCAACAATAGGACACACTTGTGCTCCTGTCTTTCAGGGGTAGGAAGCAGGCCAAGAAAGTTGAGCAGCCCTTCAGTACAGTCTTCAATACTCACTTGAGATCTATTTAAGGAGGCTAAGAGGAAAGGAAGACTTCCACCAGGGAGCAGCCAAGTAATGTGGACAACAGTGGGCAAGCTGCACTGTGTGGAAATCAGTCAGCTTCTCAAGAGGGAACACTCCTACCTCCAGAGGAAGGAACACTTACAATGTCCATCCAGCAGAATTTCAAGTGCAACTAATAAATCAACATCTGTATTTTTCAGTTTTCCAATGAGACTGTTTTGGCTACCTTGGCCCCACCTGACTATTCTATAAAAGAAACTTGAGGGGAGGGAAGACAGAGCCAGTTCCTATGTTTCTGGGCCTAAAAGATCAACATCTGAATCTGAAACAGATACCAACATGTATCCACATTAAAGAGGTATGGAACAGAGAATCGCTGTAAGGCAGATAACCACAGGCTATGGCAGGCACGGTTCTCACCAACATTCATGAGTTTGCCCTCCTCACATTTTCCTGCTCTTCTATAACTAGGCAAGTCTTTATGGCTAGCTCTGCAGATGCACTGAGTAGGGGTGATGTGTGTCACTTCCAGGCTAGCATGTGAGCCAGGGTATTACCAAACAGCTCTCTTCTGCTTGACTCAGTGGGAACTAGTTAGAGCGAAGTCTCTCTCAGCAAGGGTTTCTAAGTGCCTACAGGGACATCTAACTGCAGTGCCTGGAATAAAAGTTTAGATTGTTTCTTAAACCAAGTGAGTAATCACAGAATGGCATAGTTAAGGTGAACCGAGGATGGAGGTGCTGTGAGGACTAAATGCAAAACTGAGAGCTAAAGTTATGTCAAATTTTTTGGTAGTTGCTTCAGAAAAAGACAGCAAGAAAATATCTGACAGGAACAGCCAGAAATTAGTACCCTAAGACAATGGGATTGGCTTCAATAGGCTCTGTGATGCCTGTTCAAACCCTTGGCTCAGAGATAATCACTCTTCCATTGCCATGGAGGGATGGCTGCTGTGACCTTTAGGAACCTCCTCCAGAAAGGACCTGTTTGCAGTGCAGAGGTTAAATGGGAGCCACCAGCTGAGGCTTTTGAATAAATGTAGCCAACATAATTTCTCCCTTTTTCCACTTTTACTTTGTAATAGATACTGATCTTAATGGAACTCTCTAATAAGCTTCTTACATGTATAGCTCCACCCTAGTCTTGCACTGTCCAGCCTAAGATACAAGTCACCATACCACCTCTTAGTATATCTACTGCTAGCTCAACTTTATTGCTTTAAGAACATTCCTTCAGCCATATTTATTTTTCCTAACATCTTCTAAAATAAGTAAAAGCAGCTAAGTAACAAGAAAGGAAGGAATGCATCTTAATTTTCACTGAGACTACTAAAATCTTGATACCAAAGTATGATTAAAACTATCTTTACAAAAAAACTACAAATGAAATCATTAATGAATCCAGGGGTGAAAAACTTCAACAGAAATACTAGCAAATCAGTTCCAATAGTATACTGGAAAGATAATATATACCATGTCCAAATGGGATCTATCCCAGGAATAAAGAGGACTCTAAAATACAAAAATCCATCAATGAAGTACAACACAGTTAAAGGATGCAACATATACGGTAATTTAAATTGGTGCCTAAAACCTCTGGCTAAATTCAATACTCTTTAATGACAAAAAAAAGTAAATAAAAAATAGAAGGTAAATGGAGAAGAATTAATTTTCTATACAAAGAGGTCTGGCCTTTGCCCTAAACTACAGGTGATGGCAACACCTGGAATATCCTGCTTGACTGAACTGCCCTGTTAATGTGGAGGTTTTAACCATGATAGCTTAACAACATATTATTATGACCAAGTAAAATACCTGGATGAATCTGGGTGAGCTTCCTTTGTGAGTGACACTGTGCTGTCATACTCTGTAGCTAACAAAACTACTAAAAACTCTATGTTGAAGCCAGACTTCCATAAAGCCTCTTTCTTTGGCTGGTTCTGACTCTTACCATTCAGTTAGGAACATGGTAGAATTGGTGATTTGTAACCAGATGGTCTAAACTCAGGATAACTTTGGGGCCCTTGAGCCTGCATGTGCCTTTCTTTAGGTATTTGTTGCGACAATGGGAAACAGACTAATACAACAGTCGATGATGAAAAGCTTTCCCTATTATGACAAACAAAACAAAGATGCCTATTTTCACTATTGTTCTCTAACATTTTACTGTAAGTTCTAGCTAGGGCAGCTGGGGGATGGGAAAGTACCTAAATTGAATAGAAGTAAAACTATGATGCAGATGACATGATCTTAAAAAAAAAAAAATCAGTGTTTATGAGCACATAAGCAGAGATCAGAAAGAACACAGTGACATACTCTATGACAAAGGAAAAACCATGTGAAACTACAGAGAGTGCTTATGGACCTCACCAAAACCACTAAGTTTTGGAGACTGAGATCTGTGAGAAAATAACTACTACAGACTAACACAACTTAGGAAATGGAAAGATCTTAGGCTTACAAAGCTCTCAAGACAACAAGCTAGAGTCACGTAGGAAGTGATAAAACCACCAACCAGCTCATTCTTTAGATTTAATGATAGCATTGTCCAAAGTCCATTGGCTTTTTTTTTTTCTACAGATATGGAAAAGCTAATCTCCAAATTCTTATGCACTTAAAGAGGTTTTAAAGCTACTAAGAAAGAACACAGGAGTCACAGTATCCCATTTCAAAGCAGTACAGAGTTACACGTGTAACTGGTATAATAGGACAGATGGCTCAGTAGTTAAGCCTTGCAGATGACCTAGGTTTGGCCTCTACCATACAAATGACAGCTCATTAAATCCTGTAAATCCAGCTCCAGGGGATCCTACCACCTCTGGAATCCATGGGTCCCATACCCACATGGCAACACATACATACTTAAAGTAATAAAATTTGTAAAAGTGTGATTCTAATATAGGGACAGACATAAAGTCTAATTATACAGAATTGGCAGGAGAAAAGGCATTATTTCTGACCAGGATTCCACAAGGATACCAATACAATTGTCTGAGAGCTTGGACAACTGGATTTCTAAACATGGGGAGAATGAAGATAGGTTTTTGCACTAGACTATATATAAAACGTAAATTCAAAATGTATCAAAAACTTACAAAAAGAGGCAATGTTGAATTTTTATGACCTCAATTTGGCAGTAGATTCTTATGCAAGACACAAGACCACATGAAATAACAAATATTTGATATTTCATGAAAGTTAAAACCAGTTACATATTAAGACATCATTAGCAAAGTAAAAACAATATATAAATTTATAAATTATATCTGGTAATGGTTATATATAGAGAGAACTGGAATATATATATAAATCTAAAATATAACAAAGAGGCAAACAACTGATTTAGAAACAAGGGCTTAAAAATACATGTTTTTCAGTAACAAAGAAATGGCCAACCAACAAATGAAGAGATCCTTGTCTAGTGTAGTAGCATGAATGAGAAAGGCTCCCATAGGATCATATGCTTGAATAATGTACTACCAGTTGGTGAAACTGTTTGGGAAGAGTTAGGAGGTGTGCTGTGTAACTGGAGGTGGGCTTTGAGGTTTCAAAAGCTCACATCATTAGAAAGTTAGCTTTCACTGTGTTGCTAGTGGCAGATAAAGCTCTTGACTATTGCTCTAGTGCTATGCCTGCCTGCCTGCCTGCCTGCTGTTGCCATGTTCCCCACCATGACAGCCATGGACTCTCCCTCTGAAACTGTAAGCCCCCAGTAAACTCTCTCTTCTATAAGTTGCCTTGGTCATGATGTTTTGTCATGGTAATAGAAAAGTAATTAAGACAACCATTATTAGCCATTAGGAAAATGTTTATCAAAACCCCAATCAAATGCCACTCCATAGCCATTGTGATGACTAAAATGAAAAGGTCAGGTACTAAATACTGGCAATGCTGCAAAAAAAAAAAAAAAACAAAAAAACAAAAACTCTGGACCATTATATATGGATTCTGGGAATGTAAAACTTGAAAAACAGTTTGATGGTTCCTCAAAAAGTGAATACCACATGATTCAGCAATCCTACCCAGAAAGACTAAAGAACAAAGATCAAATAAATACTTGTACTTGAGTTTTCATAGCAAAACAATATTTAAATGAAAGGTAGTAACACAAAAATTATCTGTAGAATATGACATATGGAATATTATTCATTCATAAAAGGAAATACTAATACACGACACAGCACAGACACAACAAAAACATTATACTAAGTCAAAGGAGCCTGACACAAAAGGCCATATAGTATATTATTACATTTATATGAGGTATCTAAGATAGGTAAATCCACTGTCCTGAATTACCAGGCTCTGAGGAAAGAGACAAAATGAAGAGTGACAATTTGAGGGATGTAATTTTCACTAGAGAAAGGGTGATGAAAGTTTTAGAATTTGACATACGTGGTGATTATACAACAATTGTGCATGAACTAACTGCTATAAAATACTTTAGATCGTAATTTGTTTTATGAATTTCACTTCAGTGATTGAAAAGATAAGATCATGGTGCGCTACAGAGATGGCTCAACAGTTCAGAGCACTTGCTGCTCTTGCAGAGGACTGAGGTTTGGTTCCTAGTACCCACGTGGCAGCTCACAATTGTCTATAGCTCCTGTTTCAGTGGATCTGATGCCCTCTTCTGGCCTCTGCAGGCACTGCATGCATGTTGTATACTTAAATACATGCAAGCAAAATACACAAAATTTAAAAAAAAATCCTTAGAAAAGAACATGGTGATATTTTTCTACTAACCCGATGAATAATTCCAGCAGAGTGAAGGTGCTTGATTCCACACAGCATTTGATAGAGAAGGTAGGACATTCTTTCATGATCTAACTCCATCTGAATCACTTGGCAAAGATTTGCATCCATGAGCTCCATGACTATGTAACTTCATGGGTAGAAAAAGATGACAGCTAAAGTGTATAGCAACAATCTATAGATAGGTACTATCAAAACTTTGTATTAACAGCATTTTAATTACCACACTTACACATCTTGAAATTCTTCTAGGGATTTCTGTGGTGTGAAAACATTCAAAAGGCCAATTATCTGTGGCAAAAGCAAAGAAATAAAAACATTAAAAACTACTTCCTAATTCACTATCAGTTTAAAATCATTCTAGTTTTATACCCAAAGCATAAGTAAACTTATTTATTAAAATTTCATTGCTAGGGAGAACAGAAAAAAAAAAAGATCAGGCCAGAAAATCTTTTGGACAAATAAAAATGAGTGGTATAAAGGTAGAAATACAGAAAAATACCATACTTGTTCAAGCTCACAGGTTCTTAAACCAAGTGAACCTTAGGGCTGAGAGCATACTTCAGTGGTCATGTTTACTAGGCACATAGAGACTCTGGGTACATTTCCTAGCACTGGAAACAAAGAAGAATAGAATGTATGTAAATGTATAACCCAGGTGGTAGCTACCGATTTTGAGGGTGCTAAGGCAGGGGATATGTGCAAGCTTCTAATTTTCTTTCAAGTTTGCTATGAAACTACCCCAAAAGTCTTAGAAACCAGTCTTAGAAATATAACACTTTCTATTTATGAATACTCTATCAAGCTCTTATTTTATTATAAATAGCCACATAATTTGTCAACAAATATTAAGTACTTTCTACTAATTCTTATACAACTCAGTAGTTCTATGGAATCCCAGTCCTTTCCTTCCTCTTGGTTTTCATAATACTTTACTGTGCCATTTTCTTTTTCTCTTTCTATTTTTGAAGGTTTGCTTCTATTTTGTATATATGAGTGCTTTGTCTGAATGTGTATATGTGCACTGTGGATGTTTGGTGTTGTGGAGATGAGAAATGGGTGCTAGATCACAAAGAACAGTTGCAAGCTACTATGTGGGTGTTAGGAATCAAACTCTGGACCTCTGCAAGAACAGCAAGAACTCTGAACTGCTGAGCCAGGGCTCCAGCTTCAGTTCAATACACTATTTCATCTACAAGAATATTGTGTCTCACTGCTGTCCTTAAACTTTTTTTTATGTCTATATTATTCTTACACATTATTTGTCTTTTTCTTCAAGAATTTATCTGCACATCATTCCCAAATATGCACTAAAGTATATACTCAGAGGGTGCTTCTGAGCACCCTCCCTTTTATAATAAAAGGCTCAGTGTAACTTTTTCTAGTATTAATACCATAAACTATTTCAAAGAACATTATTCATTCAATCATCAGTCAGTATGTCAACCTTGTTTTCCCATTCCTTCTGTATACATATAGGCCAAGGATTCTAAAAATCACATCTGGACTGTTTATAATTACTTTTAAGCTAGAGTGACAGGCTAATCATCTGTATGTTTCCTGTAAGTTCATGCTGAATGCATAGACTCTAATGAGAGCATCTACAACTGGTCATAAGGCCAAGGCCCTCCTAATGGTAAGCAAAAGATCTCTTTCAGCCGGAAAGTGGTGGTGCACGCCTTTAATCCCAGCACTTGGGAGGCAGAGGCAGGTAGATTTCTGAATTTGAGGCCAACCTGGCCTACAGAGTGAGTTCCAGGACAGCCAAAGCTACACAGAGAAACCCTCTCTCGAAAAAAACAAAGCAAAACAAAAAGATCTCTTTCTCCATGTCTATGCACCATGGGTAGACAAAGCAAGAACTGTCTGAATAGACTAGTACAAGCAGAGTCTTTAACAATAGTTTTCAGCAAATTCAGATACCATTTTACTACCTATAATATGGGAGAATTATAAAGTATTATAAAGACAGACCTGATTGTATTACTTATCACCCTCAAAATTTAAAGCTAGTAAACCTCCCCAGTGGTCTACCTGAAGTCTCCCAGAGTACAGCACTAACTCATCCCCTCCTTTTGATAAATATTAAAACTTGTCACTTTGACCATACTAATTAGTTTCAAACATATTGCTTTTTTAAAAACGAAAAAAATCCAAAACTCTTCCAATGTATTATTTCCTACGTTTGTCATTTATTTACTGAGCTTAATTATCTAAAGATGGACCTCCTTTGTTTAGTCCAACATCCTTGGCCTTCAGTTACTGTTCATGGCATTTCTACATTCAGTATACTGTAACGGAATCTCATTCCCATAACAAGTTCATCCCAGACCACAGACTGTCCTTGTTAGAAAGAACTACTTGATCTGCTTTTCTAGGCCAGTATTCAACAATACATTTAATGTCTGCCAGTAGTTTAGGAAAAGGAATGTTTCTCTAGACATAATCTTCATGAGGACAGAATGGATGCCATTCATGTATACATTAAACTCTGCTTATAGAAGGCTACTGTCAGTAAATATTCAGAAAAACATCAAGCCAGAAAGGGTAAAATGAATTATTTAAGTTAGAGGACAACTGTAAATAAATCTGAGTCTCTCAACCAGATAAAGTATATATGGGGGCCCAGACAAGTAGTAAAATTATTTGTATTAATATTTGGGAAAACCAACAGTACAAGCGAGATATTAAAGGTTAAAGACATGGAAACAAAACTGGGGTTAATGGATGCGTAGAGTTCTTGGGTGTGGGAAGTACGGAGGACAGCAAAAGGACACAGGGTTTCTTTCTTTTTTACATGTATCAGTGAACATATCCAACTATATACTTTAAGTGGACGAACTGAATAGTATTTGAACCATATCTTACTGAGATTTTGTAAGGCAAATGAAAACACAGCTGTCCTATTTTATAATAAAGAAAAACAAGAAATTATCTTAGTCAGACTCAACAGTCAAGCAAAAGTCAAAGAATGATGGGTTATGACTAGATATCAAAGAACAAATAATTACCACAACCAAGTAAAAACTTACTAAAAACACTATTTTCCTCTAAGGACAAAAAAACAACAAAGAATAATAGCAAGAGAGGAATAATACAACTAGATATAAAATATAAAGATTTCAAAAAGGTAAAATGCCTCTAATAACATACATATGAACATGAAGAAGAATGAGGGGACGCTGAATAATTCTGATAGTTAAACATGGCAATTGCTACAATATGCTTAACAATTCTAGCTATTATGAAGACAACCTTAGCAATTCTGGCAAGTGAAACCAGTAAATATAAAGCTGAAATAAAGATATTATGCCAGAGCAGGTGCATGCGTGCATGTGGTTGGGTGGGGGTGGGGGAGTAGAGAGTTGCCTAAAACTCATAGCCACACTTCACCTTTTATATCTGAAGGTGAACAACAAAAAGTACTATATTTAGTTTTCTCAAACCAACAGGCTGCAATGTGACTTGCTATCAGGACTTTGACAATTACTTGCTAGACAATGAGCCTGAAATAAGGAGACAAGCCTCGACAGCTATTAGAGGAATCCATCAGACATGCAGCATTTGTGTGCTAAGTGTTTCATCAGAGTGACCTGGTGAAAAGAGAAACTAAAAATTACAAAAACCTTGAAAAGAGTATAGAAACATCATTTTAAGATCATCTGTCTAGAATAGCAAAGCTCTAAAAAGATAAAACATTATAAAATACCCATTATACACCAGGGGTGGCAGAGTGGAGCTGCTATTTGTGGTTTTCACCATATTAATTTTTTTATACTCATTCAATTAACAAAGTATGTGAGCATTCAGTCTGGACTACTTTAGATGGCTCAGCATATGTAAATGGTCTCCACATTCTCCACTTAGCAAATAGAAAAATCTTTTCTGCTACCCAAGGTGAAGGAAGGAGCATTTGAATTGAACAAAGAAAACCTGAGACAACACTTCCACAGCTCTAAAAAACCCTATGTCCAAACCAGAAGGGGCATGAGCAGCTCTAGCAGAAGTAGGGAGCACAGCAGAACTCTGACAAGCACCATGTTTGGCTCCCACCTGCAACAAGAAAGACCACCATTTCTTCCTTGATATTAAACACTCACCCTGTCACCCCCTTTCTCCAAAAAACTTTCATCCCAACTTTAAAAGTCAGTTTCTTCTACTCCTTTGCCCCTAAGCCTTCCCAGTGTGCTGAAGCTCACAAAAATTTGCCTCTTGAGATCTCAGCATTTACTGTACACCCTCTATCTGACAGCTAAATTATTATTGCTTAATTCAGCATATTTCACTACCATCAACACATCATAAACTTCCCAAATAATAAGCCTAATCCTTAACATTTATATATTTCCCAATGGTGATGAATGGTAATACACAAAAGGTTCTACAGGTGGCTAGCTCTCAAAATGTGATGAGCTATACTTTCTACACCAGAAGTATGGAACTCATTACATTTTATAAACTCTTTGGACAATGTTTCTGGCCAGCACTTTCAGTTTAGTGCTTCATAAAATTGCAATTCTCTCCTAGTTTATGTCCTCCCACTTTGGAAGAACTATTGTATTAAGATATTCCTAAGGGGCTGGAGAGATGGCTCAGTGGTTAAGAGTGCTGATTGCTCTTCCAGAGGTCCTGAGTTCAATTCCCAGCAACAACATGATGGTTCACAACCATCTGTAATGGGATGTGATCTTCTGTTCTGGTGTGTATGAAGAGAGGTACAGTGTACAGTGTACTCATATTAAAAAAAAAATCCAAACATATCAGCATATTTTATGCAAACCTACAACGATAACTGTTTATTTTAAAAATGAATGAAAGTTTTATCTTCAAGTTAGAAATGTTTTCCTAGTTCTCTATAAATATTTGTAAAGTTTTTCTTTAACTATTATTATCAGTGGTTATCTGAGTAAAACTAAGTATTAATACCTCTTAAAAGAAGTCAGAATCAGGTGCAGAGAGGTTTGAATTTTGTGTCCATTAAATCCTGATGTTCAAATAAAATAGGCATGATTTCATCTCTGTATAGCTTTTTGAAATGTCACCTTTATGTCTTACAAAAAGACGTAGATGAACTCAGTTCTGAATAAAATGCTTTTCAAGCACTATCTCCTTAAGACTCCTACAAATTAAATGCTAGGAAATTATCCAATCTAAATTTCAGAAGACTTTTTTTTTTTTCATTTGTGGGGGGTGGTAGGAGGATCACTTTAGATTTTAAATAATGTTTCAGTCTAGAGATGCAATTTAAAACCCCTAATATTTTTTAAAAAGCCTGTATTGTATTAAATAAATCTTGATTTCATCTATATCTCAGAAACGTGAACTATCCACTTACATTTTTGTGATTAACACACTTCATAAGAACTAGTTCTCGGTAGGCTCGCTTAGCATGGGTCTGATTCTGAAATGGCCGGCTGAGCTTCTTGATCGCAACATTTCTTTCAAGAATGGCATCATAAGCTGCACTGTAATAAGAAATCAAAAAAAATGTTAAACACAAATCTCTAAAACCAAATTTACAAACCAATCAAGTAGACTTCTTATTTTTTCCAACTAGACTGTTACCCAAGATCTACTGAGCACATGTGGGCATTAGAACACAAGTTCTTTTTGTCTTTTATTTTTAAAAAATTACATTTAAAAAATGTATGCATTTTGTATGTGCATGTATGTATGTGTATGGATTGGGTATCATATGGAAGACAGAAGATAACTTTTGTTTATTGGTTCCCTCCTTCCACCAGATGGATCCTGGGGAGTGAACTCAGGCAGTAAAGCTTAATGACAGGTTCCTTTCTTTAACCCCTTGAGCCTTGCTGTACAAATTATTAGTATCAGTCTAAGGTCTAAATGATTCCTTCACCTTGCACATCTATCAAGAAAGACAGACTATGTAATCATGACTTCTACTTAAAATATTTAGTAAAGAATTCTGTAGCTGCTCTTTCAAAGGACCCAGTTTTAATTCC
>JADRCD010225774.1:0-27894 GCA_019843815.1 Montemys delectorum | reverse complement strand
GTTCATCAGTAGAGAATTCTTTGTTTAGCTCTATGCCCCATTTTTTAATAGGGTTATTTGGTTCTCTGGAGTCTAACTTCTTGAGTTCTTTGTATACATTGGATATTAGCCCTCTATCAGATATAGGGTTGGTAAAGATCTTTTCCCAATTTGTTGGTTGCCGTTTTGTCCTATTGACAGTGTCTTTTGCCTTACAGAAGCTTTGCAACTTTATGAGGTCCCATTTGTCAATTCTTGATCTTAGAGTTGCCCTGCCTTCTTACTTTTTACATTTATGTTTCTGAGATTATAATTACATCATTTGACTCCTCTCCCCCCCAAACTCTCATATACCCCAACTTGTTCTCATTCAAATTCATGGTGTCTTTTTCCTAGATTATATGCTTGCTTATATGTATACATACACACACGCACACACGCTCCTAAATATATAGATATAATCTGCTCAATCTGTAAAGTGTTACTTGTGCTCTTCCCTAAGACTTCTACTCCTTAGTTGCCTGTTGTTCTTTGTCTAGAGCTGAGGCTTTCCCTCTTCCACAACAGTATGTCTACTGGTGTCATCCTCCTTTAGGCAGCCACGTTGCTGAAACTTCAAGGATGCAGCTTCTCTGACATTTCCAGGCAGCAAATCTCACAGCAAACTTCCTGGTCTCTTACAATCTTTAAAGTCCCTCTTTGCAATGAATGATTGATGAGTCTTTAGGTGCAGGAGGTGTGCTGTAGACATAGGGACAGGTGGGACTACGCGCTACAATTCTGCATTTTACCTTGGCTATAATCAATAGTTAAGGTTCACTCAACAAGAAAATCATGTCCAGTACTGGAAACCTCTCATTTATTTCTATACTGTATATATAACCTCCTGACCACAAAAGGCACTAAAGTTATCTTCAAGTCTCTCCCTTTTACTCCTGTATTTAACTAACAACGAAAGTCTTCTTTGTGTCACAATTAAACACAAGGCTTTTTTTGTTACTACTAATTCTACAATCCAAGGACCCTGTTTGGGATCAAAAACTGATGACACTAACCCTGAGAATTCCTAGTTTTTGTAATAATTTGGGTTGAGTCTTCATATATCCAAAAATGAATCACATAAAATAAAATGATTCCTGGGGGCAGGCTTAAATGCCTGACATTTTCTAATAATAACTTTTGCCAAGTATTTTACTAATTAGACTCTCAGGGCTTATAATAAAACATTGATCACTTTCAACCACCACCAGAGACATTTCTTAAAACCACAAATTAAGAATAACAAATGATACATGTCTTAGATGCATTTTATAGAAATTTTTTTGTATTAGTTAATTCCACATATAATTACCACCAGTTTATTTTGCCAGAAGTGTGACTATATGTCGAATTTTTAAAAAGTATTATGTATGAAGAGAATGATTCCATGACAAATACATTTCTGTAATTAAATGTGCCTGCCCCCAGTAGGAATTAAAAAGAAAACTCAGGAAAGAAAGAAATGTGTCAGAGTGGATCTCATCCAGAGTTAGGCATACAAGCACTTCAACAACTCATAGCAGTGAAGTGGACCTAGCTGATCTAGAGGCCCTAGCTGTCCATAGGCACAGTAAGTTCCATCTGACCCAGGGGGGTGTTTCAATCTTGGTCAGAGAAATTTCTTTTTGTACTGGGCAGCAGTCAATATAGGGACTCATTCTAAAATGGCACACCTATATCAGGATTCCCCACCCCACTGTAGGTTCAGGGAACACAGAAGAGGAGGCAGAAAGAATATAAGAGGCAAAGGACAGATGAGGAAGAGTGTTATAAAATGTAGTCTTCTGGACATGACATGGCTATTGCTAACAGCTAAGGCTAGCTGTTAAGTCCTGCACAAGATCAAGCCAGTCAAAACTATAGCATGAATGAGGAAATTCACAAGACCCCTGACCCACACTGAGTAGCTATTGGCAGTTGACAACTATTGGAGGAAAAGAATCATTACACTTTGGGAAAGACAGGTAGCCACTAGTAGGTTACTCATGCTCCAGTGGATAGCCTGACACCCATGAACATATGAACAACACAAACTGGAACTAGTAGATTATGTAAAAAACAGGGAGAAGGAGGACAGACAGACTTGCCTATGGGTCAATCTAATAGCAGCATTTGTTCAACTGACAGTCCATCTTCCAAAATGATCCTAGTTGTGTCAAGTTGACAAACACGTAGGGCAAAGAGCTACAACTGTGCTTTGCAAATGGCATCTGCAGTGGGAACAATCTTGCAAGAGTAGGCCCTCAATCTAAATAGGCAGTGTCAGAGATGAATGACTGAATACTGGTACCCTTTAAAGAATTCTGGTGATAAGTATCTTTATTTTCTTGTTAAAGCACAGCAGTGGAAACACACCCTCCTTACATATACCAAACAGAGCCTCTATAATCTTTTAAGTTCTAACAAAGTGAAGTGCTTTAGGGAGGGAACAAAAAAAGGCCTCTGAATACAAATACCAAGTAAGTTAATATAATGATAAACAATGCAACCTCAAACAATGAAACCTCTGGGTTCACAAGAACAAGAACAAATGGTCCTAAGAGAACTCAAAAGGCCCTGAGAGTATTAGAGTCCTCAGTAATAATAACCCTGAGGAAATTAAATCATTAGTATACTCCAATTTAAAAAGCCAGAACATAACCAATACTTTTTCATAATAAGCTGAAGTTTTTTTAAATGTTGTTAAGTAGCATATGTGATAGATAAAACAATAGCATACAGTAATGTATTATTGGTGGTAATAAGCTTTGTGCAATCTCTTCTTTGGTCTCCTGAAACCTTTGGAGAGTCATCAAGAACCTTAATATTCACTGACCTAGTAGTAGGTATACTTTTTAATCTTTCCTGAGTTTTTTCATAAAATTCCTGAAAGCTCACAAACATATACCTAACTCCACCCTATTTTTAAATGTATTTAAGAGGATCTGATAGTTTTATGCTAGCTTTATAGACTATAACTCCCAATTTTGTTTCCAGACCTGACCAAAAAAAAAAAAAAAAAAGCCAGTCAGTCTCCTGCCTAACATATGCTTGGGTTCCTAAGAATACTGTATACTACTGATTTTTCTCATTCATTTCTGTTCCTATCCAGTCAGTCTCCTTTGTAGCTCTTGTTTTTCACTAGCCTTCAAACAGGATTTCCTTCAGGGCTGTCTCCATCCTCATTTCTTGTTATATATTCCCAGGGGAATTTCATCTACCCATAAAACTCAGGAGTTTCAAGTATTTGTGTACTACTGACCATTTCTTCTACTGCAGACACATATGTTTGAGGGCCTACCAGATAATTTACTTAGATGTCTCAAAGCTACCTCAAGTTGCACTCAAAAAAAAAAAAAAATTTCCTTCAACTCCCACCAAATCTGCTTTTTCCATGTTCTTCCAGCTGAGAAACCACTATCACCATATCTGTAGTCAAGCAAGTCAGAAATGTAACATGTTCTCGACTCTTGACATCTCCACATCCAACGTGTTCTGGAGATTCAAACTTTATCTAATACAAATCCACTGTCCACTTATTCAACAGTCTAACTCAAGCCAACATTTCCTAGCGTGTGGATCACTGTACTTTCCTAAAGGGGGCTCCTGACTCCTCTCTGCTCTCCATTCTTCAATTTGCATCTTAAATGACTGTCTGAAGTTCTTACTGGAAAGTCTGCCCACCATAAAACTTAATATATGCCTTAACTATGAGAAGGCATGGCAGTAATTTTCAATGTTACAGGGTACCCTCCCCTCCTGGCCACAGCTGAGTAGACTAACAGTAGATAACTTCTACTAAGAAGTCACTAAGAATATCTCCAGGGGATCCAATAATGTCAAGAAAACTGATGATAGTTTGGTTACCTTTGTAGTTAGAGAAGCAGAGTAGCCAGTGCATACAAAGAAGCACACAGAAGAGAAAAAGAAAGACAGCATGCTACGTAGCAATTGCTTAATTAAAGATCATAATCTGATTCCGAACCTTTGACAGGTCACACCCTGCCTTTACATATGTTAAGCTTCTCTGAGTCACTTTCTCTGACCTTTGCCTAAGGTTTTACTTATAACTAAAACCTTCTTAACTAAACTAATTCATCTAACATGCAATTTGAGCCAGAATCTCTCTTGCTTTATGCCAAACCATAGCTCCTTTTGTCTGAGCCTTCATAGGAATTCCAGGGCTCTGGATGAACAGCTCCTCTCTTATAAGTCCCTCCTCCCTCTTCAAGATACAGCCACAATAAATGGCTTTAAGTAGATCATAATCTCTTTCATCTCCAAACCAATACAAGTCAGTCTTGCTTTGTTTTAAACACATTTCTTCCCACTCCCTCAACTTTCTGAGACCAAGCAGTGGCACACACAACTCTCAAGCTTTCCTCCAGTCTAAATGTCTGAGGACTAAAGGCAGAGCATATTTTTGTTCACAGCTGTTTCCCCGAATTACAAAGCAGATGCTCAAGATATATTTTGAATGAATTAATCTGATTGTCAAATATTGGCTACTTTATTCTAATTATCTTGGTAAGTTGTCCTTTCTGTTTCCAGATACTATCCTACTTCAAGCCCATTTCTCCTCTAAGCAACTTCAATGATGTTCCCTATTTTTTGCTTCATTCATATCCATCAGTAGGTACTGACTGCAAGAAACATTAGCTCTTTCCACTGTTCAAAATATTACCTCTACAACAATTAACTACTTTTTATTTCTTGAACATATCAAACCTTGTACCTCTAGTCTTATGTGAAATGCACTATCTTCAACTGTTCAAATGTAAGCCATTATATAAGGTCAGAAAATCATGTCTTTTTGATGAATTAGCTATTATTTTTCAGGATATTCAATAGCTTTTATATTGTATTAAAATTTATGTACACATCTGACTAAACTATTTTTTAAATATTTATTTTGTGTGTGTGTGTGTGTGTGTATGTGTGTGTGTATGTGTGTGTGTGTGTGTGTGTAATGCACACCAGAGTATAGGTGCCTGCAGAAGCCAGAAGATGGTATCAGAGACCCAGGTTGTGTGAGTCACCTGACATGGGTTGTGGGAACCAATTTCTGCTCCTCTGAAAGAACAGTACATACTCTTAACTCTCCATCTCACCACTCTGGTCTCTAATTTAGCCTTGTTTTGAAGGCCAAGAAAAGTCAAATATAAACATGTGGGACTAGAGAGATAGCTTAGTAGTTAAGAGTGTGAACTGCTCTTTCAGAGGACCAGGCTTGTTCTCAGTACCCACACCTAGTAAAAGTACCACAGCTGTCTATAATTCCAGCTCCAAGGGATCTAATGTTCACTCCTGGACTCCAACAGTACCTACAGTCACACATGCAAAGACACCCTACTATATACACGCACATAACTTAAAAATAAAACATATAAAACATGTAGGCATTCAATATAAATGAAGCAACTAAGTTATTAGTGCTTGCAAATTTTTCATAATAGTCATAGTTAGTTATAAAATTATACTTCTACAGATATTTCATAATACAATGCTTTCATTACCAAGGATAAAAGGATAAAGGTTAGTGACATCCTTTGAATAGTTAACTTGAAAAACTGGTGTATATATTACATTTAAATGTAAATGTAATTACATTTAATGCAAATATACTTTATTTATTTGCTTCTTTATGTGTATGGGTGTGCACAGTACACAATTTGGACCAGAGACAGGGTCCATTCTCTCTCTCCCTCTCCCTCCCTTTCTCTCTCTCTTCTCTCTCTCTCTTTACCATATGGGTCTTGAGGAATGAACTCAGGCTATCAGTCTAAGGGCAAATGAACTTACCCAGTTAGCCATCTCGTAAGTTCACTTATTAGTTATTTATATAACTAAGGTAGGTAAAAATAGGGATCATCTTAGTAATCTGGAATTATTTGGCCTAAATTACTTTTGGGTGAGCATGAAATAAGGCAAACTGTGTCCTCTCGTGAACTTTGAGGAAGAATCCCCTAGTAGTCATCATTTGCTTTCTACATAACTGGGTGTGCATATGAGTAAAATCAGTTACACTATGGGAGGAAACAAGAGCAGTGGGGGAAAACTGATTATGCCAGACAATCTATACATCAAAACAGAACAAACCTTACTACACTCCAGGTAACCAAATTCCTCCTCCTTTTGAACCCTGTAAGAAGAAGCCCTGAAAAATAATCTGGGTCTCTGAATATCTTTACTCAATTGGCCTGCTGGTTCCCTTGCTGTGTGTGTATTCTGGTATTTTCTATTGCTTTGTTTAAATAAAGTTCTGTAGTATTTTTGCAAGTATGTATGAGCTTTCTTTCAATTCCTTGAAAAAAAGGTCAGAAACCTGGAAACACAAGACCCTGACCATTGGTAACATTATTAGTTACTAATATGATCTTAATTTTAATAATATACATAGATAACTGAAATTCCAATCAATACTAAATTTTCCTTTGTCAGTCATATATCAGATAGCTCTTGGGCCAACACCTTCCAATCAGTCAGTCAAATATTTTAAATCAAAGGCCAGGCATGGTGGCACACACCTTTAATCCCAGGACCCCAAAAGAAGAAATATGAATCTCTTTACCATTACCTTGGCTATCAAGAATTATCAAACTCAGGGCCAGGCAAGGTAGTACAAGCCTTTAATCCCAGTACTTGGAAGGCAGAGGCAGGCGGAACTCTAATGAGTTCAAGGCTCTACAAAGTTATTTCCAGGACAGCCAGAGCTGTTACATAGAGAAACTCTGTCTCGAAAAACAAAAACAAAGGAAAAAAAAAAGAATTAACAAAGTCTGGCCATTTTCATACAAAGCAACATGGTATAAATATGGCAATATTGACAATACTCGATAATTCATAAAAATATTAAAAATACCAGTATATGGTCAACATGTAAGATAATTTATAAGGTGGCATGAGGGATGTAAGTCATCTCAAAGACTTCACCCAGCAACTAGTGGAAACAGATGCAGAGACTCACAGCCAAACACTTATAAGTATGGGAGGATGACATCTTGTTTTACATTCCAATTTCATCTTCCCCTCCCTCCTCTCCTGTCAATCTCTCCCTCTCCCATCTCCTCTATCCTCCAGTCCTTCCTCGCTCCTCAGAAAAGGGGAGGCCTCCCATGAATATCAACCCACCTTGACATATCAAGTTGCAGTAGAACTAGGGCTATCTTCTACTGTGACTAAATAAGGCAACCTATTTGGGGAAAAGGAGCCAAAGGTAGGCAATGTAGTCAGATAGCTCCTGCTTCTGCTGTTAGGAATCCCACATGCAGACTGAGCTGCACAACTGCTACATATATACCGAGGGCCTATGTTTGTCCTATGCTCTCTGTTAGGCAGTTCAGTCCCTGTGGGCCATGAGCCCATGTGTGGTACCCTTGACCTTTCTGGCTCCTTCAATTCTTTCTCTTCCTCTACCATAAGATTCCCTGGATTCCCCATGCTCCTCCTAATGCTTGGCTGTGGGTTTGCCCACATCTGTTTCCACCAGTTGCATGGTAAAGCCTCTCAGATGACAGTTATGCTAGGAGTCTGTCTGGTGTCCTTAGTGTTGGCAGGCCTCCAGGAAAGCCAGCAGTTTTATCAATTATGACATCTTAAGCACATCAGTGGTTGAGCCAGAAATTGTTATTTTTGTATGAATAGATAGAACTCCCAAAAATTGTTTAGACTGTATTGTAACTTAACAGCAAAAAGAACCAAAGACTGCCAAGCTAGAAAAATGATTATATACAATCAGAGAAATCAAGTGTTTCTTTTGTAACATTTAAAACTGTTTGTTATGACTCTGGCCCACCTGCTGCCTCATGGCAGGAGGGTGATAGGAGCTACTATGGTGAACAAGTATGTGATGGAGAAGTGGGAAAGAGAAAAATGGAGAGGGGGTTGACATGCTGTCATTGCCCAGTAGGACTGGTGGGAGAGTGAGTGTACAACAGCTTGGAGCTTATGAAGAGGAAGACTCAGTCCCTGAACCAGCCACCCTGGGATCGATCATCCTGGCTCTGGACAATGGAGGCCTGAGAGGAGGAACAGTTCACTTTCTGGACTGGACCTCCTTGAAGGACAATATGGTCCATGATGCCACCAGAGGCCATGGTGGTATATGGAGCCTGTGCTGCTGGCTGACTGACACCTTGGTGAATGTCCTTAAGCTATTGCATTGCCTCAGGAGGCTATGCTAATAATATAAGTGGGTCAGCGGTCCTCATATGGCCAGGGGCTGTACTGATGTCTGTGGCCCATGTTACCACAACGCCCATGGGAATGTACGTGACCTGGACGGTTGCCTGAAGCCATGTTGAAGTCTGTAAGTACAGGAGAGCTGGCCCTGCCTCTCCCTGGCAGCCTCAGAGACACAGCTCTCCACAGTTGTTCTGGTATGAATGTAGGTAGAGAAAAGACTCATCCTCCTCCACTGGGGAACTGGCTGGCCACTATGAATTTGACCATGCTCTAGTTGAGTATATGAACTACACAAAATAGACTTGTTTTTTTTTCCCTTTTTTGGGGATTGGGGGTGGTTGGCTATAAGGGGGTGGTGAAGATGGGAGGACTGGGAGGTGAACAATATCAGGATGTATGATGTGAGATTCCCAAATAATCAATTTTTTAAAATCTGTTATTATTATTTTACTTGTTTCCTTAAGAAAACTAGGTAATAACTGTATTTCCTATTTTACATAGTTTATCAAAAGGACTCAAAAATAAATGAGGAGACTTTTATAAGGACAGACAAAACCAAGGGATATGGCCCAAGTCCTGCACTGTAGAGGCAGAGGTGGGAAGACCACAAGTTCAAGGCCAGCATGGTCAACATAAAGAAGTACAGACTAGTCTGAGTTACAATATCAAGACCCTGTCTCACCACCTAAAAAAGACAAACTTACCTTGTTCCAACTCTTTATACATATGTAGTTAAGACTGGCCTCAAACTCACAATTTTAATTTCACATCCTAAGTGCTAGGACTACAGAAACACATCACCATGTCTGCTCCATATCAGATGTCAAAAGTAAAATATAAAATCTTCTAAGTATATAATGCACTGTCTTTACTTTTAATATGATAAACAATGGCTGCCAAATGTCAATTTGAGCCACCAAAGTGGTGCACATGAGCCACCTAGTAGATAATAGTAAGTTTAATCATAAGGAAAACTTTACAGGGAACACTGTGTTATAATCTTTATAAGCAGAAAAATCAAGAAGCTGTTAAGAAAAATGAATGACAGGATAGTCACAAATATAAATCAAAATCAGATATTATATGAAAGCAAAGATGAAAACAAACACACAAGGTGTTTTGTTTTAAACTATGTAACCTGAACATAAACAAACACTGAAGAACATTAGGAAAGCCTGAAGGAGAATAGACAGAAAACAGAACAGGTGGCTAGGCTAGTCAATGGTAGAGTGTCAGGACCAACACAACAGCCTGAGTTTCTATGAAGAACTGGGATGGGGGAGTACATTGTGGTCCTGCTGGGCTCTCATCCACTTCACCTACAGGGCTGAGGCAAACCTAAAAAGTCCAGGTCCTTGGGAGATATAGAAAACATAAACTCCGAAGTTTAATAAAACAAAAAACAAACAAACAAAAAACTGTAAAAGGAATGAAAACCTCTTCAGAGTACTAAAATCATGAAAACCTCTTCTGAGTACTCAAATCGACCCAATTGAAATTGTTAGAAGCTACAAATCACTTAAAATAGTACAATACTGTGGGGTTTACTCCCAATTAGAAGGTGTATTTTCCTCATGAACAAATTAATGTTTTCAGATTATGAATCTCTGATATGACTGGTTTTAGTTCTAAAATATAATGATCTCAGACACGGTACTCCAAAACCTAGAGGGGTAACAAGGAAATATGTTTTCATTTGTATTTTTCCCATGAAGGGTAAACAGATGACTGATTTCAAAAAACATGGAGATTAGGTTATGCTATACCAGCCTAAGAAGACAGAAAAAATACAAATGCAATGTTACAGAAATCTCAGCTAAGAATTTGGTCTGAAAACATAATTAGGTATTTTTCTTTCTTATATTCATTGTTCAGAAGGGGAAAGAAAGGGGATAGGAATAAAGAGAGTGGATTGGATTGTGGGAGGAAAGGAATATAGACCAAAACCAGCAATTGCTAATTGCTAAAAGAGTAAACAGCTGATTTGATTGTGTGCAAACATTTCAAAGAAGTCTAGAATGGACTTTTCCTGCACTTCAAAGCCTGGGAAATTTGACCAAGTCAATGGAAATAAAGAAAAATTTGACCACTACTGTAAGGAATCAATAGGTTTGTGGTGAATATATACATTAAATGAACAAGAATTTAAAAATAGAAAAATTTCAGTTTAAAAAAATAGGAATTTCAGTGTGTGGCTGGAATGGCAGTGATACAGTGATCACAAACAGAATCCACACTTACTATGACTAGTGCATATGTATAACTAGTTGTTCATCCACTTGTGGAATGGTATTCCACTGGACTAATGTCCACATCTGCTCACAACTTTTCCTAAAGCATTTGTCCCATTTTCTAGTAAGTCTGAGAGTTAACTGCTGGTTGATGGCATAAATAAGCACACTTTCAACTTTCCTAAGTGACAGTACAGAAACTCAGCAGGTTGTATTTATATATTTAAAAATGTACACACAGAGAGGGCGGGAGGGAGAGACTTTTTTTTTAAGGTCATAAATATAAGAGGGGTATAAGGGAGCAGTTGGAGAGGAAAGGAAAAGGGGAAATGATATAATTATTATAATTTTATAATAAACACTGCACAGAGGTCACAACTTTGTATTCATTAGGGTGGCTATAATATAAAAGACAGATAAGCACTGGCTAAGATGTGGAAAAGCCAATCAACAAGATAGATTAAACCTTTAGCCAGACTAACCAGAGGGCACAGAGACAGTATCCAAATTAACAAAATCAGAAATGAAAAGGGAGATATAACAACAGAAACTGAGGAAATTAAAAAAAGTCAACAGATCCTACTACAAAAGCCTATATTCAACAAAACTGGAAAATCTGGAAAAATGGACAACTTTCTAGATAGATACCAAATACCTAAGTTAAATCAGGATCAGATAAACCATCTAAACAGTCTTGTAACCCCTAAAGAAATAGAAGCAGTCATTAAAAGTCTCCCCCCCCAAAAAAAAAGCCCAGGACAAAATGGGTTTAGTGCAGAAATCCATCAGACCTTCAAAGAAGACCAACACTCTTCAAACTATTCCACAGAATAGAAACAGAAGGAACACTACCCAATTCATTCTATGAAGCCACAGTTACACTGAGTATTCTCCCTTGCAGATGGAATGGTTTCTGTCTAATCAGGAACTTGTCACAATTTCCTTTCCTAGAGGTCTTCATAAGAGATTATTTTCTACTTCTATCATGTTTAATGTTCCAAATAGATTTTAAAAACTGGTTGAGTGCATATTATTTTTAGCTTCAGAAGATATCATGTATATTTAAGAGGCATTTAACTATTATAAACTATTTTGATGACTTAAAAAATGTCAATACTGAGTTGTATATTTTAAAATAAATTTTATTAGTTTATTAAAAAATAAAAAAAATAAAGAATTTATATAGGAAGAAAGATCAAAGAATTAGCACAGACTTCCTTCCCATCTAAAAGTAAGGGAGTCAGAGATTAACTTTTTAAAAATTTCAATTTGGGACTAAAGAGATGGCTCAGTGTCTTAATTAAGAGCCCTTGCAGCCTTCAGAGGATCTAGGCTTGGTTCCAAACAGATAGCATACCTACCACCCTGTAACTTTGGTGGCCCTCTTCTGAACTCTGAAAGCACCTGCCCATATATGGCACATATACAAATAAACAGGCGCACGCACACACATACACCCCCACACCACACAAATCTTTTCTTAAAAAAAAATGCATTTTTAGATAACCTATAAGTCATATTCTTTTTCTTAACCAACAATAACTATTCCAAACAAATCAGTCAAAATAAACACAGAACTCATCAAGATCACATAATTGCCACCTGTATCTTGTGGATGATAGATAAATGACAAAAAGTAACTGCTAACGGTGTTAGCATCCTTCCATTTCCAAACTACCCTTAAAGAAAACTGTATGAGGTCACAGTAGTACAGCAGAAAAACCATGGACTCTTTGTTGGCTTACAGGTGATTTCCCTAGACTCCTCCTAGGGACCTGGCAACAGCTTATGCCATCACCTGCTGCTAAGTGTAGGTAGTGCACCAGGTGTGGCATATAAAAGCACTGCTTGGCATCCCATATGCCCCCCTCCTTTTTTTCACTCTGTCCTTCACCCTCTTTTTCTCCTGCATCTTACCAGCCGGCCTGCCTCTCCCCCTTTCTGTCTCTCTCTGCCCCATGGCTGTGCTTCCCTCTGTTTGCCTCTGCCCCTTCTCCAGGTCCTTACTCCCCTCCCTCTCCAATAAATCTCCCTTATACCAAGTCTTTCACATGATGTGATTTCTCAGGTGGGCACCTTGGCATGGGCCCATCAGGTACCCCTACCTATCGCCACATTATATTTTTGTTAACATTCTAGATCTGTGTTTTTTACCAAAAAGGATATGTTTGGTTTTACTTTTCAATTAGAAGGGGGTGCTTCTTTTCTTCTATAACCCCAGCATAAACACTCTGACTGTGGTCTCTATTCTTCAAGTCCACCTCCGATGTGACTGTAGTTGTCTCTGATTCACTTCATACAGGCTTCTGTTAATGAAGTTTCTACAGTTGACAGTTCATGACAATATTCTGTGGTATCCAATGATTACTGTGCTTCCTAGAGTTAGCCTTCTGGCTCAACAGGGGAGGCATTTCCACCAATGAGGATGTTAACCTCTGTCCTACTGATTATCTAGCTCTTCACTTCCAGGCACAGCCTATCCACTATCTCCTCAATCTTGTATATGTCATAGAACATCTTGATTATATGACAAGGTCCCAGCAGATAACCACAGCAGCTGGAGAAAATAACTATATGGCTAGTTTTGTAGCTGGGTGAACATTAGGAATGCAGCACATTAAATAGAGAAAAAAGGAAACTGGGTATGAAATCATAGTTCTGACAACCAGTGTAGTTTGATTATAGTGAAAACCAAATCAGAAGTGTTTTGCTCTATTCACCCTGTTCTGAAATAGTTTCCTACAACCTTCCAGTCCTCACACCACACTATGGCAACTATAACTATGGCAACATTTAAATAGACCTTACTAAAGCAGTATTTTCCAAATGATCAATACTTGATGTTTTAACTCAAACAGGCAAAAGACTCACTTAAAATACAGCACAGATCACTGGGTGGTGGTGGCATTTGCCTTTAATCCCAGCACCTAGGAGGCAGAGGCAGGCTAAGGCTAGTCTCTGAATTTGAGGCCAGCCAGGTCTACAGAGTGAGTTCCAAGACAGCCAGAGCTATACAGAGAAACCCTGTCAAAGACAAAAACAAGCAAGCAAACAAGCACAGATCACAGAATTTTAATATAGACTATAAAAATATTACATGATTTTAGATTCCACATTGCAATTAATTTGTTAAATTCTGGTATAAGAATTACAGATCATCTGTATTGTGATATGGGAAGTATATTTAAGCACTGGATCTTTCCACTATCTGCTAAAGTACAAGCCATCCCAAAAGAGCATTTGTGAGCCACTTTTTCACAAAACATTATTTTTATAAGAGCTACAGACACAAAAACTATTATTTATTTAGGTCTGTGTGGGGTGTGTTCATATTAATGAGACAGAGTCTCAGGCTTTCTGTACCTCAAGCTCTACAGAACTCAGGATCCTCCTACTTCTGCCTCACAAGTGTTAGAATTACAAACTAGTGACGAAATAGGGCACATAGAAGACATTTTCTTGATAATGAATAAAGAGAAACTGTCACATATCAGTATTCACTGACAATGACAACATTCAAACTTTCAAGTGTACATTAAAATTTCAGAAAACATATATCGATTCCATGAGCGATCCAAAGATTTTGTTGGTATATTAGTTATGGAATGTCTCTATATATTAAGGGAATTTATTGTAAAGACTAACCCAACAATGGGCAGGTGTGGATGGTAAGTCTAAGAACCTAGTAGTTGCTCAGTCCCACAAGGCTAGTTGTTTCACCTGGTCTTCTATATAAGCTGGAATCCTGAAGAAGTAGGTTCCAACAGATGTGCTGGCAAGTAAGTGCAAGCAGGTGAAGAACAGTGAGTCTTCCTTCTTCCGTTGTCCTTGTGTAGGCTTCCAGCAGAAAGTATGGCCCAGAATAAAGGTTTGTACCACCTGTTGAATTCCAGGCTAACTAAGACTACATAGTGAGACGAGGTCTTAAAACAACAACAAAACAGCAAAATCTTTTCAAAAGCACTGTTTCATGAGCGAGTGACCATCTGGTCCTAGTAAGCTAGGAAAGAGGATGTAGGAGCGCCATATCAACATATCAAAAAAATCAGAATTTTAAATTCTGACCCAAAATTTAACACCATATAAAACATGTTTTTCTCTATTAAAGTAAAAATCCTCCAATTCTAGCAGTGACTATATACAAAAATACCAGTCACAGACACTGTTGTTAGTGTTTTAGTCTTATTTAACCGATGCCATGCAGAATACTTTAAAATGCTCTAACTAGATTTAATATACTTTTTTTAAAGCCTCAATCTTCAAAGAAATGGCATTCTTCATGAAAATGTCTACTTCTTGGCCAAAGAATTACAGCAAAGAACACAAGAGGCTCTAGATACTTCCAATTAACATCCTCAAAATTTTTGTCTAAATACGTGGCTCTTACAATATCAAACCAGGGCACTATGGTAACAGAAGTAATATCTACTATACTGTAATCAACAGAAGAAGGAAGAAAGAACATGATGTAGAATCATAGTGAGAATTTTGGTTTCTTTAAAAACACAGAAATGTTATAGGAGTATGTTTTTGTTTTGTATCATATCCCAGATGTTGGATATGATAGGGCTGCTTCAGATCGTCCACAGCAGCTATGATTTCTCTCATGCTCTGGCAGGGGTGTGATTTTGTCAGCTGAAGACATCTGGAATTCTGGGGACTCTTAAGAGGGTATAAAGATGCCAGAATCCCTAGAGCAGCCCAAGAGGCTGCTGCTCATCCTGCTGCCCCTGCCCCTGCCTGCTGGATTGCTGATTAGGGACTTTTCCCAAGGACATCCTCTAATAAGCAGGAAGTAGTCTAGTGACACTGACATCTCCTTTCCCCTCTAACTTTTCTTCTAGACCTGTTGTTAGGGAGTTGGAAGGAATAGGGGTGATGTAGGGAAGCAGGAAAAAGAACTCAATAAAGAAGCCAAATGTCCAGTTACACCTCACAATTCATCAAATTAAAATCTTGTTACTGATCTCATCCTGCCTTAATTTTCCCTTCTATAAAATTAAGGTGGCAAGAAACAAGAATATTGACACAAAAAACTGTTAGAAAGAATATATAAACAACTATGTTAAGTGTTTTGTGTAATTGTTCTTTTTTAAATTAAAAATTCAATTGCTTTTAAAAGTGGCAAATTATAGAGATGCCAAAACACCAAACAAGCTAACCCAGAATATTACAAAGTGAATTATTAAACTTTTTAAAAAGGCATTCAACTGTTTCTTCATCTAACATATGAGATAACTGCTCAACCACAAATCACTAACTTACCTAAACCAAGCAGGAAAATACTGTTTTTGAAATGAGGAATGGTCTCAGTCACTCTTGCATAAACTACCCCAATCCCAACAAGTAAACCAGTTCAAAGTTTAAAGAAAAAAAATGGACAATCATGTAAAAATAAGTCTGAAAACAACTTCCTTAAGAAAGAAAGTTAAGAGTTCAGGTCAGAGCAAGGTAAGTAGAAGTGAAACACTCTGGCAGCAAGCAAGGATGCAGGCAATGAACAGTTATATCTCTGGACCAAGTTGACAAACCCACCTTTAGAAATTCCCAATGACCAAACATGGAACACTATACATAAAAAATTAATAATACCACCTAAAGTGAGTACCACAAGAAAACCAGGGTAGAAATAGATGAAATAAAAAATAGGGAGATACATGAAACCAACAAAACCCAAAAGCTTATCTGAAAATATAAGTAAAATAGATACCTTTCTAGGCCAAGGAAAAAGTAGAAAGGAGTGGTTTGGGAGGAAGAAATAACAGCTGGGCCTTGTGGTGTAGGCCTA
Organism: Montemys delectorum; assembly: GCA_019843815.1. NCBI lineage: Eukaryota > Metazoa > Chordata > Mammalia > Rodentia > Muridae > Montemys > Montemys delectorum. The sequence goes on along the minus strand of JADRCD010225774.1, from coordinate 11,694 downwards.
TAATTGCAGCTACTTAGGAGGCCGAGGCAGGAAGACCACAACTTCAAGGCCTACAACAGCTACACAGTGAGTTCAAAGCAGGTGGTTCACTTAGGGAGATTCTGTCTCAAGATTTAAAAAGAATGCTGGAGATGCAGACTGCTTGCCTAGCATGTGTGATGCCCTGGGTTTGATTCCCAGTACCAGTGAGGAAGTGGGAGTGGGGGTGGTGGGGTGAGGAGGAAGCATTGACAAGACGGAAGAAGGGAGAACACTAAACACAAGCTACTAATATAAAAATGAGAGATGGGTCATCATTACTGTCTCAGATGACACTGGAAGTATGATGAAGGGGCAAGTGTGATGGCATCCATCTTAACCCAACACTCAGGATGCTAAGGGATGAGAATAATGAGTGGGCTAAAGTGTGGGTTGCAAGGCAGCCTGGATTACTAGCACCCCCTTTTTAAAAATAACGACAAAAGAATACTATGAATTACTGTGAATCTACGACCTGGTAACCTGAGATAAAATGAATCTATTCTGTGAAGAACCCACCAAAGTTCTTTTTACAAGCATAACCTAAACAGAAGCATATACACGAAAGAAAAAGAATCAGTTACCTGAATAGAGCTGTATCTATTAAAGAAAGTGAATTGGTAGTTAGTACCTTCTTTAACAGAAAGTACAAGGCCCCAGTGATTTCACTAGTGAATTTTGGTAAGCACTTAAGGAAAAGAATGTTTTCTCTCTTTTTATTGTATGCGTATGTGAGTGCCTGCAAGTATATATGTATACCACATGCATGCCTACTGCCATGGATGTCAGAAACTGGTGTTAGATCTGGAACCTAAGTTAACAGGAGATTGTGAGCTCACATGTGGGCGCTAGAAACCAAACCTAGGTCCTCTGTTAAGTGCTTTATGTTTTAATTAACCAGTGATTATTCATCTCTCCAGCCCTCTAGCTCTTAATAATCTCAAAAAGGCAGAAGGCCCAAGTCCTAACTCATTCTAAAGGAAAGTATTACCCTAACACCAAAGGCAGACAAAGATGAAAGGAAACCACAGACTAATACATTGCATGAACACAATGCAAAAATCCTGAACAAACATTAGATGCATTTCAACAAAGTATAAAAAGGAATTATTCATTAGGACCAGGTAGGATTTATCCCAGGTATACAAAGCTAGTCCTAAAATCTACTGAGAAATACATATCAACAGGTAGAAAAATCATGTGATTCCCAGCAATGGCTCTGCAAAAAGCACCAGAAAAAAAATCTAACAGCCATTCATGATAAAAACAGTCAGAAACTAGGAGGACAGATATCTTTAAAACATAATTCAGTCGGGCAGTAGTGGCACATGGATTTCTGAGTTTGAAGCCAACCTGGTCTACAGAGTGAGTTCCAGGACAGCCGGGGCAACACAGAGAAACCCTGTCTCAAAAACTCAAAATAAATAAACAAATAAACAAACAAATAAACATAACTCTTTGACTCTAAGCACAAGTTACATAAGTCACCTTTTCCAAGTATATTTTTTATTCCTTGTGGATAGGGGCCTTATAAATATCTTCGGAGGTAGGGTAGGATCCAGGGGTAGACTCCCAGCAACCACATCTGTAATGGGATCACAACCATCTATAATGGGATTTGATGCCCTCTTCTGGTGTGTCTGAAGACAACAGTATATTAACATACATAAAATAAATACTTTAAAAAAATATTTTTGAGGGAACAGGGTCTTGCTATGTGTCTTAGGGTTTTTTCACTGTTGTGAAGAGACACTATAACCAAGAACTCTTAAAAAGGACAACATTTAACTGGGGCTGGCTTACAGATTCTGAGGTTCAATCTATTATCAACAATGCAGGAAGCATGCTGGAGGAGCTGAGAGTTCTACATCTTCATCTGAAGACCACTAGGAGAAGATTGGCTTCCAGACACCTAGGAGAAGAGTCTTAAAGCCCATATCCACAGTGACACACTTCCTCCAACAAGGCCACGCCTCCAAATAGTGTCGCTCCCTGGGCCAAGCATATTCAAACCACCACACAATGCATCCCAAACTCCAAATGCTGAATAAAAGGGTATGCTGTTGCACCAGGCTCCAGAAAGTCTTTGAACAGAATGGAAAGCTGGCTAATAGACTCAAAAAAATTGTTAGAAAAATACACTGCTGAGCAGGAGGAAATGAAATAATGGGCTCAATCAAAGCTAATCAATGAATACTAAAAATAGGAGGTAAATTCTACTGGGAAACAAGATACAGGGAAGCACAATGCCACTGCACTGATCTATTACTAATAGCATGGGGACAATTCTGATCTTCATAATACCTCCTGAAATACCTTCTTCCATGACCATACTTTAGGGCATGACCTAAAGCCTTGTCTTACATACGAATATAATGTAGTTGTGTTATCAAAGCTGAAAACCCTAAATACATAGCAGTCTGTAAAGCCAAGTGTCTGTTTTTAGGAGCAGTCTCCAAAGACACAAGTTAACCACCATAAGAAAACAATCAGTTAATCCAAAGTATCATCCCCTAGACAACTAGCCTAGTGTGCTCAAGGACTCAGCATTAGGAAAAGAAAAATCAGAGGTAAGGACAACTTTAGTGGGCTAACAGTATGAACCCTGGCTGGAGACAACCAGCTATGAATTGACTTCCACAGGCAAAGGGGCAGAACAAGATGGTGGAATAGGACTTTGATTGTAGCCCAACTTCCAGTATGAGTTACCATGTATGGAAACACCTTCATAAGTGTCTTAAAGCATCTGGCTATAGCAAATTGACCTTTGGAGAAACAAATAAACCAGACATGGTGGCACATTCCTATAACCCCAGCATTTGGGAGGCAGAGGCAAGAGAATCTAACCTGGTATATAAATCAAGTACTGGACTAGTCAAAGCTTTGCAGTAAGACCGCTTCAAATAGAAAACTAAAAATTTAAAAGTCACATAGGAGGGAGATGAAATGTTAACTGATGTTCCCTGTAAGATTCTTTCAACTTGTTTGTATATATAAGTATTCTAAGGAAGTTGGGAGTCATGTAAGGGGTTCAGTTTTAATAAGGGACCAAAACTGAAAGGAAAGCAATCAATCAATCAATCAATCAATCAGTAGTAGTATCAGAATGTATGGACAAGTGTAACAAAGAACTGTTCTTAAACCAGCTCTTAGGACACATACATACCACATTAACTCTGAGAGAAGAGGCCACAAAGAGAGGTAACAAAGAAACAACTTCCATCTTCCAAAGGTTTCATCAAAGATTGCTGAGAAAATCATCGAAAACAGGAACACTTCAGTAACTCATTTCTTTTTTTTTTTTTGTTTTGTTTGTTTGTTTGTTTGTTTGTTTTTGTTTTTTGAAACAGGGTTTCTCTCTGTAGCCTTGGCTGTCCTGGAACTCACTCTGTAGACCAGGCTGGCCTCAAACGCAGAAATCTGCCTGCCTCTGCCTCCCAAGTGCTGGAATTAAAGGTATGCGCCACCACTGCCCACAGTAACTCATTTCTTAAAAAATGCTCCTTTTTCCTCTTCAAATACAATAAGCAAGGATGGTGATAAACTCATGATTCTGAAATTCAGAAGGATGGAAACAGATTAATGAAGAACACAAACCAGCTCAAAAAGACCTAAAACCGGTTACAAATATATAGTAAGATAGTAATACACACTAAATCAAATTGTTGACATTCTTGCATCTAATGGGTACAACAGAATTACATTTTTTCCTGCAATCCTTTATCATACTAACAGATATGCTGTGGATACGGAAATGACAAGGCAGTTATAAACTCAGCCCGATGTAGACTCTTCCATTCACTAACTCAGAGGTCATTTAAGGGTTTCTCTGTGGAAATTTAAAAAATCTCACTCAGTGTGATTTCTCAGTGCCTCCTTTACACTAAGTAGGATTCTATAGCCTTTATAACAGCTTGCCACCAATTATGACAGGTGTTTTTGTATGTGATTGCTTTCTCTCACTGACATGAGAATATTATCCTAGCTTTATCTCTCACAAACTACAAAATTAGTTTTCTCTGACACATTTTTTAAAAAAAATTTATATGCTGGGCAGTGGTGGTGCACACCTTTAATCCCAGTACTTTGGAAGCAGAAGCAGGCGGATTTCTGAGTTCAAGGCCAGACTGGTCTACAGAGTGAGTTCCAGGACAGCCAGAGATATACAGAGAAACTCTGTCTCACAAAAACAAAAACAAAAAAACAAAAAAACAAAAAAACAAAAAAAACCCCACAAAAACAAAAACAAATTATCATTATTTTTCTCTTTTCTACTAGGTGACAATGCACAACAACTAGTACTCCATTTCTCATCTTGGGGAAGAACTAAACCATATACACTAAAATGTCAAATGAGGAATGTTACTACATCATCAGACTAACAAATCACTTTCCTCACAGTTGTGAACTAGGTAACTCCTATTAACTGTACCACTGGAACAAACTAGAAAAAAATGGACATGGACACGCACACACACACACACACACACACACACACACACACAAACTTCCCAGGAAAACTTGGAAAAAACAAACAAAATTGAAGGCATCTGAGTGCCTTCACTCTTAAAAGACCAGGATCTAGTAAAGTAAGGAAGTCTGGTACCAGTACCACTATCTTCCAGGTTGTCTACCTGGAAGGAATCCTACAAGGTGGCTGAGATGAACTCTCAACAGATCAACAAGGTTAGGGAGGATTAAATACTGCAGTCAAAAGGCCAACATAGCTCAGGCATGGAGAAATGAACTATCCTTGGCCTTGTGTTAGGTCAGACTCCAAGAGTAAAGAAAACACAAAGCAAAGTAGTTTTTCTAGAAGCCAGGGCCTAGCTCGAAAACATCTCAGTCTCTAACAATGTTAGGACAAAGAGCAGGGTTATATAGTGAGACTATATCTCCCCTCTGAAAACAAAAAACAAACAATGATAACAACAACAAAACCCACGGCTAGAGAGTCCAATAGCACTAGAGAACTAAAACCACTGTCCCCCATCATGAGAACTGATGCATCAGATCTCATATGCCTGCTATGCCAGTTCTAGTTTACTTCTTGAATTCACACTGTAATGGTGCTCTATAAATTCTTTATTTTACTCATTTCTTTATCCCTTGCCCAAAATTCCTAATTTTTAACAAGCACACTTACATACTATATCTATGGTATTTCCCTGCCTTCTTTTGTGCTATATAATGTTAAGCAAATTGCTCATGAAACATGTATGTAGTGGGTTGGTCTGGTGCTGCTATATATTCAAATGCTAAATTCTGTATCCCAAGATCTGGATGCTCCAAGATGAGGAGATCTTTATGTATAACAGCTTTTGCTGTGTAAACCTTGCTCTCCAAGTTCTTCCTGAATGGTTAAGAAAGATACCTACAGCCTGGGTTGGGCAGGAGAGAGGAGACGAAGGAAAATTTCTACTTGTGATTTGAATATGCTTGGCCCATAGGAAGTAGCACTGTTAGAAGGTATGGTCTTATTGGAGGAAGTGTGTCATTGTAGGGGTGGGATTTCTTTGGAGGTCTCCTCCTATGCTCAGGCTCCACACAGTGTGGAAGAGGGCTTCCTTCTAGCTGCCTGCAGATGCCAGTCTCTCTGGTTGCCTTGGAATCAATGCAGAACACCCAGCTCCGTCTCCAGCACCATGTCTGCCTGCATACTGCCACATTTCCTGCTGATGATGATAATGCTGATAATGCTCTAAAATTGTAAGACAGCCCCAATTAAACATTTGCCTTTATAAGAGTTGCTTTGGCCCCCAGTTGAGGGATGGGGTCACCCACCCATCTCAAAATGTTTGACCCAGAACTGTTCCTGTCTAAAGGAAATGCATAGACAACAATGGAGGAAAGGCCATCCAGAGACTGCCCCAACTTGGGATCCATCCCATGCACAGGCACCAAACCTTGACACTACTGCTGATGCCATGTTGTGCTTAGATACAGGAGCCTGGCATGGCTGTCTTGAGAGGTTCTACCAGCAGATACTTACAGCCAAGCACTGGACTGATCTTGGGGACTCCTATGGAAGAGTTATGGAAAGGACTATAGGAACTGAAGGGGATTTCAACCCCATAGAAAGAACAACAGTATCAATTAACCCTTAGAAATCCCAGTGACTGAGCCATCAACCAGAAAGCATACATGGGCTGGTCCATGGTCCCTGCTACATATGTAGCAGACTGCCTTGTCTGGCCTCAGTGGGAGGGGATGTACTTGGTCCTGTGTATGCTTAATCCCCAGAGAAGAGGGATGCTAGAGGGTTGAGATAGGAGTGGATGAGTGGGTTGAGGAGCACCCTCTTAGAGGCAAAGGGGAGGATAGAGGAGGTGGGGAGCTCACAGAGGGGGGACAGGGAAGGGAGACAACATTAGAAATGTAAATAAATAAAATAACCAATTTAAAAAAAAGAGTTGTCTTGGTCATGGTCTCTTCATAGTAATGGAAACCCTAACTAAGATACCGAGCTTAGGGTCTCAGGCAGAGACCACAAAGAGAGAGGAGGAAGAAGGAAAAGTCTCCATGGGGTAGGTATATCATGAGAGCAAGGCCATTAAGGGCCAGTATGTAAGAGTGGCCTAGGCAGAACATGGCAAGTATTATCTTGGGGTTATTGACAGGAAATACATAAAATAGCATAGAAGGTTGATATCTGTCCAGCTCTAAGCTTTAAGGCTTATTATAAATATAAATATTTTGTGTCTTATATTTGGGAACTAAATGATCTAAGGTTGAGTAGAAACCCCCAAATAATATTTACACCAACAATGGTATACATCTTTATTCCCATCATGGCTTGCTGACTTCACATATACAGGCTAATCCTTCTAAGTATAGACACACATATGGTGCTGGAGACACAATTCAGGGCTTTGCACTTGTTAGGCAAGCTTCTAACACGGAGTTATAATCCCAGTCTCACTCTCTTTAACTGATTCTACAAATTTATCTTTCTCTTTCCCATCTCAGTACCCCACATCCAGGATCATTATCAATGCCAGTAACTGATACCCTAGTGCAATGATTTTCAACCTTCCTAATGCTGTTCTTTAATTTAATTAAGCCCTTTAACATAGTTCTTTATGTTGCAGTGCCTCCCCAACCGTAAAATTATTTCACTGCTACTGTATAACTATAATTTTGCTATTGTTAGTTAGTAGTCGTAAATAAATATCTGATATGCAACCCCCATAGGGGTAGAGACCCTCATATTGAGATCCACTGCACTGGTGAAATCTTCCCCATCCCCAGTACTAACAGATAATTTCAGCATCTCTATGCTATGACTTCTGCTATGCACATGTTGACCTAACCAACTCATCCATGTCAGAGTCCATGATTCTGTTACTACTCTCAGCACACCTTTTTATTTTTTTTATTTTTTTTTAAATTTTCTTGTCAGCCTTCAGTTTATTTATTTATTTATTCATGTATTTATTTATTTATTTATTTATTATAAATGAGTACACAGAAGAGGGTATCAGATCTCATTACGGGTGGTTGCAAGCCACCATGTGGTTGCTGGGATTTGAACTCATAACCTTTGGAAGAGCAGTCAGTGCTCTTACCCACTGAGCCATCTCACCAGCCCCCCAGCACACCTTTTTAAAAAGCCTATTTTCTTGTTTCTTCCCTTGTACTAAGCTGGTGTCATAATCAATTTGGGGTCATCCTTGCTATGTTGTTATACCAAGATATTCAACTGAACACAAATCTAAGAACTATTAAGGAGGTATTTTATAGATGCTAATATCTATAGTCAGAAGACTTCAAGCACAAGAAATTATTCTTGATAGTGTGGGCAGGCCTCCAACTGTCTGAAGATGAAATTCTGCCCCAAGACTGTGGGTCATGACCCCTTTAGAGGATTAAACTATTCTTTCACAGGGGTCACCCAAGACTATCTGAAAACAGATATTTACTTTACAATTAACAACAGTAGCAAAATTAGTTATAAAATAACAATGAAAATGTTATGATCTGGGGTCACTACAACATGAGGAACTGTATTAAAGGGTCACAGAGTTAGGAAGGTTGAAAACCACTGGTTTTTCTTCTCCTACCTACTTATGCCAAAGACTGCAAGCTTGCCAACCCTCAAGCTAGGAAATTCTTGGGAGTATTATCTATCTACCCATCTGTCTACACTTCCTACTGTTTTATTTAAAAGATTTATTAGTTGAGTGTGGTGGTGCTAGCCTTTAATCATAGCATCCAGGAGGGAGGTACAGGCAAGAGGATGGTTCCACGCCAGCCAGGGCCATATAGTAAAAATCCACTCAAAAAATTAATTAACAAATTAATATAATTAGACTTTCTTATTATGTGTATCAATGTTTTGTCTGCATGTAGGTGTATCATGTGCATACTTCATGCTGGGAGAAGTCAGATATCCTGGAATTGAAGTTACAGACAGGTGTGAGCCACTTGTGAGTCCTGTTAATACAACCTAGGTCCTCTACAAGAGCAACAAGTGTTATTAACCACTGAGCCATCTCTTCTACTAGTTTTGATTCCCATAAGAACTGGGTTAAACATGGCAAAAACCTGACCCTGAATAAATCTTAATGCCTTAATTGTATTTCTTTATAATCAGTAAAATAATGTGGTATTGAGGGTTAGAGGAGGTCACTAATAAGACTGATAGATTTAAATTAGATTTAAATTCAAAATTTCAAATCTTAAATGAACCAGTCCTTCAAACTCCCTACACTTCCATTCTCTTCCGCTTGCCTGAATACCCTACTTCACTGAAAAAACAAAAGCCACAGAGATCAGAGTCAGAAATATTCACCTTCCAAACACCAAGATTCCTTGGAAAAGCAAAAACTGATTTGCTTATCCTATGGAAAGCACCAATCCTATGACAACCAAATATGTTCTTTCCTAAACATTTCCATATTCATTCACTTTTTGGACTCCACATTTTCATCTTTTAAAGGTTGTCTACATCCACACACAAAAAGCAAAACAACAAAACTCCACCATTTAATCAAGTTGAATTTAGCTTCTTGTTTAAATACTGTTCATCAACATCACCAACAACTTCCCAGTAATCTATAAATGTTTCCTTATCTGCAAAATCGGTTACCATGCCTCAGGTCATCATGGGATGCTTAAACAATGTAAAAGCACTAGAACAATATTTGGAAACATGGTAAGCCTGCATCAGTATTGACTATTTACATTAGAATACTCTAGAATCCCATTTTCCCTGAGTTCTCATTTTTTTTTTCCTAGCTTACTCAACATCAGTAGTAAATTACTTCAGGGTCTTTTTTTTTGGGGAGGGGGCGGTGTCAAGATGTAGTTTCTCTATGTAAGCCCTGCCTATACTGGCTGTCCTAACTTTGTAGACCAGGCTGGCCTTCAACTCACAGAGACATGCCTGCCTCTGCTTCCCACTACCATGCCCAACAACTCTTAGGGCCAGAGACTGGTGGGATGGTCAGGAACAATGAAATGCAGTCAGGTGAGATGCCCCCCCCCCCAGTCATGAGACAGGGAGAGCTGGCTCCACCCTCTGCCTGGGCAAAGCAGGACAGCTAGCCATAGTGATTCAGAGGTGTGCTGGAGGGCTGACCAATTCAGCTTCCATGTAGGCCCGGATCCAGTTAACCCATTCTAATATCTACCCCATCTCTGAACAGCTGAAGTAAGTGAAGAGGCCAGTTCTGCAGATCCAAAGCTGCAGGATCTCAATGACACAGGACAACAACAGGATATCTAAGAGGAGTCCCAGTGAGGATCCAGTATTAATAGAGTACTAGAAGCCAGGGGCCTCAAATCAGACGAAAAACTCATTGCAATGAACATATGCAAGTGAGGATGTGTGGACAGAAGGGGCACACTGTGTGACACACAGTGTTATACGGCAGCTTCCACAGGAAGATGTTTTTGTTTAGTTTTGTTGCTGCTTTATTTTTATTTTTTGTTTTCTTTTGGGGGGAGGTTGCAGGGTGGGTATAAAGGGACAGGATGAGTGGGACTATGAAATTCACAAAGAATTAATAAAAAGTTAAAAAAAAGTTTTTTAAAAAGAGAAAAACAGCAGAAATTTTTAAACAAAAAATAGAAAAAAACTAGGGCTGGATAGCTTAGCAGTTAGAAGTACTTACTGCTCTTCCAGAGACCCTTCTGGTTCCCAGCTCTCACACGGTGGCGCACAACTGATTTCAACTCTTATATATGTCTCTATAGCTCTTTGCATATGGAAAAAATAAATAAAATTCGCAAATCTAAAAAAATGAACAACAAATCAAGGATAAAGTCAGCTCCTAAAAAAAAGAATACAAATAGCCTTTCCATGATTCTTAATTTCATTCCTAAGGGAAATGAAGAAAAAAGTAACTATCCTTACCCACTGCTGGACCAATGGAAATTGGACAACTTTATACTTAGCTGAGGTATATAAGGCGATTTAATACCAAACAGCAAGCCTTCTTGTAACACTGAGTTGATGTTGGTGGTGGTGGTGCTGCTGCTGCTGCTGAAGTTGTTGCTTTTTGGAGGAACTGTCCAGTTCTCAAATGTGAGCCCTATACTTGACAAGGTCTTGTCACTGTCAAAAGGTTGGATTCACCTCCTATCAGGATGTGCACAACACAGTAGATACACATCTTTCTGAAATTCATCTTACAGAAGAAGCCCTAATTCTGAAATACAGCCAGACCAATAAGAGAGATCTTCATTTACTCATACATGAATCACCTATCTTTGGAAGGATCCACAGGAACAGTATCCTAGTGGTAGCAGGCACAGTGAGAAGGTTAACTGTGACTTTTTAAGTCTTTGAAATGCTAATTAAAGTTGGTGAGCTTCTCTGTCAGAATTAAATGAAATGTAAATAAATTCTCCATATAACAAAGCCACACTGCTTTGAGTTTTGTTTTGACTGCAAAGTGACCCTTTCCCTAGTCTTTGCTGCAACAGCTTTTTCCCTATCTCTATCACATTCAGTTGACTCAAACAACTTCTGAGTAAGAGACCCATGCTCTCAAGAGTTCAGGATTAGGGAGTTCCCTACCTCACTAACAGCCTTCAGGAAAACTGAAGTCTTCAATGCTTAAGCTCCCTCCCAAGTAAGGCAGGTATATGGAGCTGTCCTTACCAACATGGTGGCTGGCAGGCTGCGTCCTCTGAGCAACAGACGGCTTCTCAGTACTGGAGAAATATCTACTTTTTTAAACGTGCTCCGAGCACAGCAGTATAAGCAATGTCTCCTCTACCATCTGCTTTTCATACTTTCCATAAACTTATTTCAATACTCTTCTGAAACAACTTCAGTGAGGTTTGCCTTTTGTGATTTTGATTCTCTGTACACGTTCAACTATAACCAAATTTAGGAAAGATGCTTTTGCTTTCTGCTCTTTATAAAGCAAGCAATATTTTTTTTTCCTGTTTTTGGATTTTTTTTTTTTGGAGACAGGGTTCCTCTGTGTAGTCCTGGCTGTCCTGGAACTCACTCTGTAGACCAGGCTGGCCTCAAACTCAGAAATTCGCCTGCCTCTGCCTCCCAAGTGCTGGAATTAAAGGCATGCACCACACTGCCCGGCTCAAGCAATATTTTTTTAAAGGTAGGCTAAGCCATGTTAAGGTTGGGACATTTTGAAATATCGTATAGGCAAAAGAAATTCATAATGAAATGGCCAACATATTTGCTTTTGCTTGCTTGCT
>JADRCD010225773.1:45053-67368 GCA_019843815.1 Montemys delectorum | reverse complement strand
TTTTTTAGGATTTATTTATTTCGACTGGAGATGTTAAGTAGTTAAGAACACAGGCTATTATTCTTTTTTTTTTTCTTTTGTTTTTTGGTTTGGTTTGGTTTTGGTTTGGTTTTTGGTTTTTGGAGACAGGGTTTCTCTGTGTAGCCCTGGCTGTCCTGGAACTTGTTCTGTAGAGCAGGCTGGCCTTGAACTCAGAAATCCACCTGCTGCCTCCCAAGTGCTGGGGTTGAAGGGGTGTGCCACCACTGCCCAGCTCAGGCTATTCTTAAAGAGGCCACAGGTTTTATTCCTATCACTGACATGGTGACTTCCAAGTCTGTAACTCTACTTCTAGGGGATCTGATGCCATCTTCTAGCTTCTGAGTATTCCATGCATGTGGTGTATGTACATACTTGTGGGTAAACACTTGTGTACATAAAAAAAAATGAGTTCAATTCTGTGAACCAATACTGAAAAGAGAACTGACTCCTGAAAGTTGTCCTCTGACCTTCACACACATGTGCTCACACATATACACAAGACTAATGACTAAATTCAGAAACATTTAATTAAGAATATATATTCTTACTATTCCTGATATGAAGGAAGAACTTCTGTTCTTAACCATGCAGTATGATGTGAGCTATGGCTTTGTAAAATATAACTTTATTTTGAAGTACTTAAGAAACTATGTTTTGGTGCTAGAAAGATAGCAAGAACCTGAGTTTGATTCACAGCTCACAGCTGCCTATAACTCCAGTACCACCAGGTGGGGGATCCAACACTCTCTTCTGGCGCGCGCAAACACACACACATACACACACACATACACACATACACACATACATACACACACACATACACATACACACACACATACAAACACACATACACACACATATACACACACACATACAAATGTGAGCACACACACATACACACATATACACATACACACACGCGCACACACAGATACACATCCACATCCATACTAAGTTTTAAAGAGCTATGTTTTGAACATCTTATGTTCCTAGTACTTAATAGTTTGGGCATAGTTGTTCTTAAATTTTTCTCTTTTCTAGCCGAAGAAGATGAAGACAAAGAAGATGATTTCCGAGCTCCCCTTTACAAAACAGTGGAGATTAAGGGTATCCAGGTGCGAATGAAATGGTGTGCCACCTGCCGCTTTTACCGCCCTCCTAGATGCTCCCACTGCAGTGTCTGTGACAACTGTGTGGAGGTAAGAACACTGGGTCGACTCTGGTTTGTGCTAAGTTGTCTTTCTCAACTGTATGGTAGGTTCTCTTTTAATTAAAATTTTTATTATTTTTTTTTTTACTTCTATGGATGTTTTTGCCCACATGTATATCTGATGTGCACTGTGTGCATTTGGAGACTAGAAGATCTCACAGACAGCTGTGAGCCTCCATGTGGGCAAATTGAGCCCAAGTCCTCTAGAAGATCTCTCTAGCTCTCTCTTTAAAAATAAATTTTAAAATGTTTTGTTTTTTTTAGTTTTTGTGTGTACCTGGTACCCGAGGAGGCCAGAAGGTGGCATTAGATCCCCTGGCACTAAAGGTACCGATAGTTGGTTCTGAGCCACCATGTGGATGCTGGGACCAGAACCCAGGTCTTAAAGAGCAGTAAGAGCTCTTAAGCACTTGGTTTTTTTTTTTTTTAAAGATTTATTTTTTAAATTATATGTATTTGTGGGTATTTGCACATGAAGTGCCAGTGACAGAGGAGGCCAGGGGCTAGGAAGTTGTAAGCTGACTGTGCAGGCTGTGAATGGATTTCAGATTCCTCTGTAAGAACAGTACACACCTTAATCACCAAGCAATCTTTGTAGCTCCTAGAGTAGATTCCTGAAGTATAGTCCTGCTGAGCTGCATAATCTGTGTGGTCCAGCTGAATCAAATGGTATTTCGAGTGAAGCACATAAGAGCCAGAGATGCACTCTGTTATTACACAAGGAAGCTTTAGCTCTAAGAACAGCTTTCCTGACCCCAAGATTCAGTCCCAGCCATCCACCCCGTGGTGACTTAGTGGTACCTCTTGGACAGAAACTTGGCCTTGTCTTTACTTCCATTTTTGTAGCCATTCTGTGTTGTTTTATTTTTATTCCCATAAATCTTGAATGTTTTACCAACATTTGTCATTTTGGTTGCATAGATTGTTTTTAAAGTAAGGACTTGATATGTAGCCCTGACTGGCCTAAGAACACATTATGTAGACCAGGCTGGCCTCCAAGTTTTGTGGCCATCCTCTTGTGTCCCACTTACTGGAGTTGTAGACTTGTAGCACCATGCCAAACTTTAGATCAACTTGAGAATTTGGCTTTCGGCCAACCTCCAGAAAGTCTTCCAATTAATATAGAGCAAAAAGAAACTTCTTGATTTTTTTTAAATTATAAGTTTTTCAAATTTTTCAAATAAATGATCATAAATAACTAAAAGTAAAACTTAAGTTCTGTTATTTAATTCCTCTTTTCAACAGAAGAGATCTAATAATATTGCTTTTTTGGTGGGGGTTGTTTTTTCTTTGTTTTCGTTTTGATGTAAGTGGAATAGTAGGGGTCGAGGAGTGGGCAGGCAGATGTGCATGTGTGCCTGGTACAAGTGAGAAGGGAAGACGATAACTTGCACTGATTGGTTGTCTCCTATCATGTGAGTCCCAGGGATTGAACCCAGGTTGTCAGGCTTGGTGGCAGATACCTTTACCCAGTGAACCACCTGACTAAGCCTAGTGCTGTGTTTTGAGGATGCCTTTTATTCTGTATCTTTTTGCTCCTAGGAATTTGATCATCACTGCCCGTGGGTAAACAATTGCATCGGTCGCAGGAACTACAGATATTTCTTCCTTTTCCTCCTTTCCCTGACAGCCCACATCATGGGTGTGTTTGGCTTTGGCCTCCTTTATGTCCTCTATCACATAGAGGAACTCTCAGGGGTCCGCACTGCTGTCACGTATCCTTGAATGCCTTTGACTTGTAGGATGGGGGGTGGGGTTGGGGGGATAAGTTGAATCCTTGAGTCAGGAAAGGTAAAGGGCAAGTGGTCACAGTAGAACCGGGGAAAACAAAGTAATATTGTCTGTTTTCCTTGACTACTTGGAATCAGCATGGCAGTGATGTGTGTGGCTGGCTTATTTTTCATCCCTGTAGCTGGCCTCACCGGATTTCATGTGGTGCTGGTGGCTAGGGGACGCACAACCAATGAACAGGTAAGGAGAACTGGCAGGAGACTGAACAGGGCATGTCTTCAGCCCTTACTAGTGAAGAACATAACACTCTCAAATAGAATGCCAGCGAATACTTAATGTGATGATACAGAGATTAACTGTAGTAGAGAAAGTGAATGAAGTAGGTCTAAGTCCTCAATAAGTAGAATTAAAGCTGGAAATGGTGGTACAGATCTGTAATCTTACTTAGGAGGCTGAGGCAATAGGATTGGTCTACTTGAATCCTGTCTTGAACAAGACCATTTCTTTTTTATTTTTGAGACAGGTTTTCTCTGTATAGCTCTGGCTGTCCTGGAACTCACTCTGTAGACCAGGCTGGCCTCGAACTCAGAAATCTGCCTGCCTCTGCCTCCCAAGTGCTGGGATTAAAGGTATGTGCCGCCGCTGCCTGGCCCAGCTCTAATTCTTTAACAAATATTTAGTCTGCGAATTTATAGAAGCTAGTTGGGACGGACTTTAGGAAATACATAGTACTGCTTAAAGATTATTTTTGTGCATATAATAGTAGCTAACCTTAATTGCTTAGTCTTATCTTGTAGTTAGCCTATCTGTGGATTCTTTAGGTTTAATCAAATTATATATGGTATAGATTTGGAGGGAAAAATCACATCAATACTCAATATATACATCCTTTTTCTTAGCATTGTTCCGTAAATAATACAACAAGTCCTTATATAGCATACTGTATTAGATATAGTATAATAGTATAATGGAGAGATGAATTAGTGTACATAGGCTATTTGAGTTAGTGTACCCATTTATATAAGGGAATTCATCTGGGGATTATTTTAGTCAATATTCACAAAGGTACTTAACCCCAATTTATTCAGGAAACTGATACTCAGGTCAGTTTCCATGAGGTAGACTTAGAATTTGATCTGAGAACTCTCACTCTAAAATCTCTGTTCTTAATCATCACCAGTATCAATTTTTTACCTGAAAGAGTGACTGCACAATCATTTGCCTTTTGCCATAAAAGTCTGACCCACCTGGTTCTTTCTATCTCCTAGGTTACAGGTAAATTCCGAGGAGGTGTGAATCCCTTCACCAATGGCTGCTGTAACAATGTGAGCCGTGTCCTCTGCAGCTCCCCAGCACCCAGGTACACCCACACCCTTGGACTAGTGTTCATTCTTGGTCAAACTTTTGTCTCCTTTGGGCCTTTTCTGAGTAAGGGAAGTTTAATGGAAAATGACCTTTTAGGAAGGGTTTGCTCTTAGAATGGTGAGTGCTACAAGGAAGAGACATGCTGATCTTCTGGTGAATTCTTGACTTCAGTTGATACTGTTTAGGCATGGCTAATTGCATTTGAGCACTGAGGATGTATAACAGTTTAACTCTAGAGTGCTAGATATCTGCCTGTAAAGGCCTATTCTTGCTGAAGGTTTTCATTGACTTAAATCAGTTTAGCACTAACTTTTACACTATTCTGATAGGACTGGTTTTTGATGCTGAGGATTAAATTGAGGGTCTTGTTCTTTATCACTGAGCTATATACTTCAGCCCATGACTGCGCATTGTATATGCACAATGCTTCCTAGATGGTATGCAAGTAGAAATTTTGAATGAAATAGTAAGTGAAGGAAGAACAACAATATCAATCAACCATTCCCCCTCCAACCCCCCCCCCCCCCCCCAGCTACCAGGGACTAAATCACCAACCAAAGAGTACACATGGAGGGACCCATGGCTCCAGCTGCATATGTAGCAGAGGATGGCCTTGTTGGGCATCAGTGGGAGGGGAGGCCCTTGGTCCTGTGAGGGGGAATTTGAGGGCAGGGAAGCAGGAGTGGGTGGGTTGGTGGGTAGGAGTACACCCCCATAGAAGCAGGTGGGGGGGAGGATAGGGTAGGGAGTTTCTAATGGGGAAACCGAGGAAGAGGATAACATTTGAAATGTAAATAAAGAAAATATTCTATAAAAAAAAAAAAAAAAAAGTAAGTGAAAGCCTTTTCACTCTTGCTACACAGGTATTTGGGGAGACCAAAGAAAGAGAAGACAATTGTAATCAGACCTCCTTTCCTTCGACCAGAAGTGTCAGATGGACAGATAACTGTGAAGATCATGGATAATGGCATCCAGGGAGAACTGAGGAGGACTAAGGTGAGAAATTAGGAAAGTAAAGCTAGGTAAACCCAGGGAATTTTCACCCATGGCAAAGAGAAAAAAACTTGCATTGAATGTACCTCTTTGTGTTAAAGTCACTTAAATACAGATATTTTCTTCATTAGATTTCAAGTTCAATGACAATAGGCACTGAGCCATTTTCTTCCATGTCTTCATAAGATGTAACATCTTTCAGATGATAGACACTCAGCTTTTTTTTCCTTATTATCCCCAAACTCATTCTTGTCCTAGTACTTACATTATGCCAACTTAATATTACCTTAATGCAGTTTCCCTATCTGATTTCCTTCATTCATTTATTAGTCTAAGGGAAGCCTAGAGATAACAGAGAGCCAGTCTGCAGATGCGGAACCTCCACCTCCTCCTAAGCCGGACCTGAGTCGATACACAGGGCTTCGAACACACCTCAGCCTGGCTACTAATGAGGGTAAGGGCTGCCTTGATCTATGAGCTAGAAGACAGGAATGAGGTACCATGTAAGCTGAGGAGAATGAGCAAAGGCTGGGAGGTAATAGTTGAATCATGGCTGAGAACACACTGGATGATACTTGAGCAGTTTTCTTTGAATAACTAGAAAAGGATGCAGTTAGCAATAGACAGTGATTTGGACTTTACAGAGAATTACTTTTTACAGTCTTATGTTGGATATGTGAATGGTGTGTGTGTGTGTGTGTGTGTGTGTGTGTGTGTGTGTGTGTGTGTGGTATGCTGGTGGTGGTGGTGAGTGATAGATCAGAGGATAACATCCAGGAATTGGTTCTTCCCTTCCACTATGGATCTTGGGAATTGAACTGAGATCTTTAGGCTTTTATGGCAAGTTGCTTTTATTTTTTAAGAGTGTGCCTGAGTCAGAGAATTTCTTAATGTGTTTGATGCATTTGCCCACTACAAATTCTGAAACTAGTATAGATCTTTGCTCTTAGAAAAATAAAAAAAATCACTCCTACTCCCTTCCCGGGTAGTGATGGCTCATGCCTTTAGTGGGTGTGTCACCAGGGAGGCAGAGGCAGGTGGACCTCTAAGTTCAAGGCCAGCCTGATCTACAATTTTGGAACAGACCACACAGAGAAACCTTATCTGGAAAAACAAAACGAAACAAAACAAGAACTGTCATTGAACTCAGAGGGATTTGCTTGCTTCTGCCTCCAGAGTGCTGGGATTAAAGGTGTGTTGTATCACAACTGGCCTTATCACTGCTTGTTAATTTTAATATGTATATGGGTCTTTGGCTTGCATGTGTGTATCTGCTCAGCATTTGTCCTCCTGCTTCAGCCTTCTGAGCAGCTGGACTATAGGCTTGCATCTAAGGACCAGGCCCAGCTGAGTCTTTAGACTATAGCAAAATCTTGTTCTCTAGACTTTGCTTTTATTGGGTATATTTGATTCTACCTTGTCTTTTCCCTGTACTTTCAGAAACCCCATAAAGGTTAAAAGAATTAACTTTGCTAAAAGTAGTTCTCTCTGGACCCCCTGTAGATAGCAGCCTCTTGGGCAAGGACAGCCCCCCTACACCTACCATGTACAAGTATCGACCAGGTTACAGCAGCAGTAGCACATCAGCCGCCATGCCTCATTCCTCCAGCGCCAAGGTACTGTGTTTCTTTTTTGTTTGTTTGTTTTTTGTTTTTTGAGACAGGGTTTCTCTGTGTAGCCTTAGCTGTCCTGGAACTCACTCAGTAGACCAGGCTGGCCTCAAACTCAGAAATCCACCTGCCTCTGCCTCCCAAGTGCTGGGATCAAAGGCGTGCACCACACCACCCGGCTGCTACCGTGTTTCTAAGAAGTGGGGTCATAACCTATGCTAGTTGTGGAGGAAAGGAGGAGGGAACATAAAAGCCAAGGGCATTTACTGATTATTGGCATTAAGGGAGTTAAATTTCCTTGTTGTATTTTTCATCAAAAAAGGAGCAATGACGCATATAAGATAAAACCGCTAATTAGTGTCAAATCTGACTTGAGAAAATCACCGCTGCCAAGTTACTTAGTTCTGTAAGCCTCATTTCTTGCATCTTAAAATGAGGTATTTGTTCCAAGTCACAGCTTTTTGTTAAGGGCAAACCATATGATGTCCAAGTTTGAAGTGTACTACTAGCATGTAATTCTGTTCTTCAGTGGGTCTTTGGGCTCTGGCGTCTGGCAGCTAACAAAAGGATTGCTAAGACTGTTTTACTCTTTTACCACAGTTGAGTCGTGGAGACAGCTTAAAGGAGCCAACTTCAATTGCAGATAGCAGCCGCCATCCCAGCTACCGCTCAGAACCCAGCTTGGAGCCAGAGAGCTTCCGATCTCCAACTTTTGGCAAAAGCTTTCATTTTGATCCATTGTCCAGTGGCTCACGATCCTCCAGCCTCAAGTCAGCTCAGGGCACGGGCTTTGAGCTGGGCCAGTTGCAGTCAATTCGTTCAGAGGGCACCACCTCCACCTCCTATAAGAGCCTGGCCAATCAGACACGTAATGGAAGTCTATCTTATGACAGCCTACTCACTCCTTCAGACAGCCCTGATTTTGAGTCAGTACAGGCAGGGCCTGAGCCAGACCCACCTTTAGGCTACACCTCTCCCTTCCTGTCAGCCCGGCTGGCCCAGCAACGGGAAGCCGAGAGGCACCCACGTTTGCTGCCAACTGGCCCACCACACAGAGAACCCTCACCAGTCCGTTATGACAATCTGTCTCGCCACATTGTGGCCTCACTCCAGGAACGAGAGAAGCTGCTACGACAGTCACCTCCACTTGCAGGCCGTGAGGAAGAACCAGGCTTGGGAGACTCAGGCATTCAGTCAACACCAGGCTCAGGCCATGCCCCCCGTACTAGTTCTTCCTCAGATGATTCCAAGAGATCACCCTTGAGCAAGACTCCACTGGGACGCCCAGCTGTCCCCCGTTTTGGCAAACCAGATGGGCTAAGAGGCCGGGGACTAGGGTCCCCTGAACCAGGCACAACTGCCCCCTACCTGGGCCGATCAATGTCCTATAGCAGCCAAAAAGCCCCATCTGGTGTCTCTGAGACAGAGGAAGTAGCATTGCAGCCATTACTGACACCCAAGTAAGTATTTGTCTTACCCCTTGATCCCGCTCAGCGAGCAGAGGGCAGCAGGCCTTTGGCTGTACACGATTCTAGTATAGGTAGACTCTGGGGATTCTGAGAACTCTTTTCACATTTGATTGCCTTCATGAGCAATTCCTCCTTAAGAGATTGCAGATAGATAATATTCCCTTAATACTGCTTTCCTGAACGTTTTATTTGCCAGAAATGAGAGCTTTGGTTAAGAATGAATTGGGGAGAAAGAGGAATCAGTCTTATTTTAAGCATATCAATAAAGTAAAAGGGACTGGATTGTTTGGGTAAGAAAATATGTGAAAAAGCTCACCCACCCTGATATTAGACCCTATGTGTGTGTGTTTTGTGCGTGTTTTGTGCATCTTTCCCTGATGTCTGTTTCTTCTTTTTCCCCCAGAGATGAAGTACAGCTCAAGACCACCTACAGCAAATCCAATGGGCAGCCCAAGAGTATAGGCTCAGCTTCCCCTGGCCCAGGCCAGCCACCTCTCAGTAGCCCCACAAGGGGAGGAGTCAAGAAGGTGTCAGGGGTGGGTGGTACCACTTATGAGATTTCTGTGTGAATCTTGGCGCCTCCCTTCCCCCCACACCTCTGCACCTACACCAAAGGGCCTCAGGTGGCCACCTTCCTTCCTTCAAGGGGCTCCCCTTCTTTGCATGGACATTTTTTAAACCACCGATTCCAAGAGGATGAGGTTTGTTTTACAAAATGCCATGAGTGAAGGAGAGTTGGGGCCCTGAGACTGGGGTGGCACCTCCCCCTCCTTTGATCTTTTAAGACCTTCCCTTCTTTGATCCCTGGACCAGACTCAGTGGACATTTGTGCAATTGCTCGCCCTGGAGGGAACCAGATCATTTTTAAACCAGAAATAATTTTTTTTATTATTGTTACGGATTCTATTTTTTTCCTCTTCTCCGTTACCAGGTGTGTGTGTACATATATATATATTATAAATATCAAAGAAATTATATATCTATCCTGGGATGGGAAAACAAGGGAGGGATATATAGATATATATATATAAGGAGGGGGATTTTATTCTTCCCTTTCCTTAGACCAGCAGGAAAAGAGAGACATTAAAGTCTTCCTTTTCTCCATGGTTCCCTCTCTTTTGTCCGAGTTACTGACTAAGGAAGTAGCACCCTCTGCTGGTGCTAAGTGATTAGGAAGGAAACCTGGGTACATCTGGGGTTCTCAGTCAGATAAAAGAAGTTGGAGAGTTTTTTAGGCTCCTTCACATCTTTCCCCAGGAAAGGGGTCACGGTTCCATGATGGTGGTGGGAGATCAGGAAGAGAGCTTGGCCTAATTTAAGAAACATCAGGCAACCCCACCCTCCATTCTTGGGAGACAGGGATTGTGGGCTGCAGTGAGCCCCTTCAATGCTTCCCTATAATTTACAGAAAAAAATCTTAAAATCTAAGGCCAGGAGAGAAGAATCCAAAAAGCAATATTTTTCATCATATGCCAAAAATGGGATAGAGAGAAGGAGTGGCAGGCTAGGCCCCTCCGATTGTCCCTTGGGGTTTACCCCTTAGCCCACCTCAATATGGTGCTGGGTAGAGGGGGTAGCTGGGTTCTAACCTTTAAACAGGGAAGATTCCAGCCTCTATACAGAGACCCTTTAATTTTTTTATTCTGATTAGCCATTTTAAACCAACAAGGAATAAAATAAATCCTGATCTAACCAGTTCCCCCTGACTTGTGTTTTGTCTGATTAAGGCAGGGTGAATGATCTTATTGAGTCAAAAGAGAAACCTCATTCTCTGGTTCTGTTTTTATTCTGGCTATCAAATTTAATGCCCTGCTGGGTGAGAAAAACCTAGCTTTTCATAACAAAAACATCCTGTCTGTTGAATCTCTTGCTATTCCTTAATTTTTTCTTTTGAAAGTAAAAACAGCTAAGCGTGGTGGTGCCTGCCTTTGATCCCAGAACTTGGTGGGTAAGGCAGATGGGTCTCTTGAGCTTGGGCCCAGCCTAGTGTTCATAGCCAGCCAGGGTTGTATAGTGTGATGTTATCTCAAAAACCAAACTGAAAACTTTTTCAAAACAACCAAATCCAGCATTAAACTTTTTGCCAGAGGTTCATTTAAAAAGCATGTAGGGAAAAAGTCAGAGAGGGAAAGGAAAAGATAAAACTTGCCCAGTATACACAAGTCTCAGGGGTCAGGCCCCAGAAAAAGATAGGAGCATAATGAAACAAATACTAGTTGGTTTTTCCTGCTAAAATATACTGGTGAATATGGATCACCGGTTTCCCTGTGGTATATAAACACAGGCATAAACCTTATTTAGGCCAGCATTCCAGATGGAAAATGAAGATCATCGAGGCATTTTGCTCTGAGCATATTCAGCAAAGTATTTTGTGTCTATGGTAGGAAAATTCTTGCAAACTGTTGTTTTCAGACCATGTTCTCTATTCTCATTTTGATTTTCCAGCCTGCTAAGGAAATAATATGATTGCAAGATCCAAAATCTCTTGCATTTTATCCTAAACTTTGACTCAAATAGAATGGCACTTGTCTTTTAAAAGGCAGCCAAACTACTCAGTTTGTTAAACACACTTTAAAACAAAACAAAACGCTGAAGTCCTGGAATCAAACTATACAAAAGAGGGGAAAATAAGAAAAACAGTTTCTTGCAAAAAGGATATCCATGAAAACGCCAATTGGACTAAACCATAAAAAAGCATGGCCCTTCTCTAAAGTGTATTAGTCACATGCAGGGGCTGGCCCTCTCCAGCTGTTGGATGCCCCCACAACAGGGTCCAAGTGCCTGGAAGACAGTTTTTATCAGCAGGTTCAGTATTACAGGAAAGCCATCCTTGGCAAAGTCCAGTAGTCCTCTATTAACGGAGGCTGCTGCTGCTGCTGGCTTGAGAGCTGCCCATACCTGGGTGGTCTGGACTATGTCGGTTCTGGAGAAAACAAAAGGGTAAGAACATTCAGAAACTAAAAGATGGACCTAACTGGATGTGGTGGTGCGTGCCTTTAATTCCAGCATTCTGGAAGTAGAAGCAAGTAGATCTCTTGAGGTAGAAACCAGCCTGGTCTACACAGTGAATTCCAGGCCATCCAAGACTACATCTTGAAATCGTGTTACAAAACAAAAAAAATCTAAATAAATAATACAAGATGAGCCTGCTTGCATAAACTTGTTACCTCAGTTACAAAGTCCAAGGCTTGCCTAGACAACCCAGTGAAACACTATCTCAAAAATTATCAATAAGGGGCTGGAAAGATGGTTCAGAGGTTATAGGCATATACTGTCTTGTAGAAAACCTGAATTCAGTTCCCAATACCATCATAGCTGTGACTCCAGCTCCAGGGCTTAAGCCCTCTTCTGGCCTCAGGACACTGCACTCATGTAGGGAAGCACATGTATTCAGAAATACAAAAAAAAAAAAAAAAAGGGTAACACAGGGGAAACTCAATGGGTCCCAACCACAACAGCCCCTACCTTCTTCTTCTTCTTCTCTTTCTTCTTCCTTTTTCGTTCAGGATCTTCTTCTTTCTTCTTTTTCTTCTTCTTGTGATCTGAATCAGATGGTGTTTCTGTAGGAAACAGTAAGAGCCTATAACCTGTTGAGCTTAAGACCTACTGCTATAAACTCTTAAGGCTATAGGAAAATCTAACTCTAGAAATCCTATTTTTCTCAAGTGTCTAGAAAGGATACAGGAGCTGCTAGAGCACCTGTACTAAGTCACTACTTGCCCAAGAAATGTCACTACATGAATTTCTTCTTGGAGAAAATTGTGGTCCAGAGTAAGTAAGCTTAACTGGAAAGGCCAGGCCATACCTGAGCCAGTGTCTCCATCTGAATAAGAGGTGCTCCTTACCTGGGGGAACAGGATCCTGGGTACGGCTCTGTTTGTGCTTATGCTTATTCTTCTTCTTGGGAGGCTGAATATGCATCAGACGACACTGCTCCGGCAACTGAGGGAACCAAAGGAAGGTCCAGGTGAGTAGAGAGAATCCTCTCTCCCATCATCTGTTCTCAGTAAATAATGAAGAAACAGACTTGGCCATTTGCTTTCTTACTCCCCAAAGAGACTCACCGGGCCAGTGTGGAGGCGGAAACCAGACAGCATGGTCCCTGTGATTGGATTAAAAGAGCCACCAAGAATAGGAGGCTTCTCAATGAGCGAGCGGAGGCTGCTGTTGTCATGGGAGCCAGGGAGATCAATCATCCCTGGCAGGTCAGGCAGGAAGTTACTTAGCTTCTCCTTCACTTTCTTCCCACAGAACTTATTATAGGCTTGTTCCAGGTTGTAGTGTGTGATTAAATTGGTGCTGCCCGTCAGCTCTGTGCTGCCTAGAAAATAGGAATAGTGAGATTATACCAAAAGTAGATAACTTTTTGTTAGTAACTCAGAAGGAAATTGAAAGAAAAAACAATCTTTAGATTTACTTTATATGTATGTTTATTTTGTCTGCATGTTATGTATGTGTACCATGTGTGTCTGGTGTCTGCAGAGATCAGAAGGGTTGGATCCGCTAGAACTGGAGTTAAGGAAGGTGATGAGCTGCCCTAGGAACTGATCTGGCTCTTTTGCATATCCTGTGGAGCCATCTCTCCAGCCCCAGGAAGGACTGTATTTTAATGTAAATGAGGAATCTATTTAAGGAGAATTATTGTCTTAGTCACTGTCCTATTGCTATGAAGAGACGTGGCTACAGCAACTCTTATGGGAAGGCTTGCTTATAGTTTGAGAGGCTTAAGTTCATTATTATATTGGGTAGCCTCCTGAGAGCATGGTGCTAGTGACAGAGTTGAGAGCTGTCCTCAGCCCAGAAAGAAAGCCTACACTTGGGCTTTTGACCTCAGAGCCCATCCCCAATGACCATACTTCCTAATCTTTCTAATCTTTTTAAAGGAATTCTACTCCCTAGTGACATTTAAATATATGAGCCTTTGGAAGCCATTCTTATTCAAGCTACCGCAATTAATGAGCTTTTTTTTTTTAATTAAATAAACGAAACAAAGCCAGGAATGGTGGCACATGCCTTTAATCCCAGCATTCACTTGGGGAGGCAGATCTCTGTAAGTTCAAGACTAACCTAGTCTACAAAGCTAGTTCCAGGACAGCTAAGGCTGTTACACAAAGACTGTCTCAAAAAAAAATCATACAGTTAAACAAACATATATACACATGCGCACACACACAAAACCAAACAGAAACAAAAGCAAATTTTATAGGTTGAGTATCAGTAGGTCAAAAATCTGAAATTAGTGAATCCTAGCACTCAAAAAGCTTCATATTTTGGAGCATTCCAGACTTTATATTTTTGGTTTTCTTTTTTTTAATATTTATTTTATGTATGAGTACACTGTAGCTGTACAGATGGTTGTAAGCCACCATGTGGTTGCTGGGATTTGAACTCAGGACCTTCAGAAGAGCAGTCAGTGCTCTTAACCACTGAGCCATCTCTCCAGCCCCTAGACTTCCTATTTTTGGATTCAGGATGTACAACTGAATATCTACACAAATATGCTGAAATCTGAAAAACTAAAACTAGAAACATTTTAGATAAGCGTATTAGATTATAGACACTAAACCTGTAATAACATGATAGCCAGGTATGGTGGTGCACACCTATAAGTGTAATGCCAGGACATGGAAGGCTGAGAGGCAAGGCAGCTACATTCAAGGCTAGTTTGGGCTACCTAATGAAAGCCTGTCTCAAAACACCCCACCTTAGTAACATATAATAAACATAAACTATACCATGGGCTAGAAGGATGAAAAGGTGATGGAGCAAAGTAGGGCAGAGATAGAAACTGAAAAAAGAAAAAGCTAACTAGAATAACTTACTTGACATTGTATCAAATACTGTTCTGCTTTTCATAAAATACCTCAGAAACATCTCTATGTGGACCAGTATAGCAACCTCATAGTTCAGTTACAGATACAATATATTCAATGGCTGACTTTTTTCAAAAGAATAGAAATATGCTAATAATGTGGACAAAATAAAAGAGTAGAAATATCTAATGAACAACCTCCCTGATAATTATGACAGCATACAGGTAAAATGGCCTGTTTATGGCATTTACTTGGGAAAGTTCAGGTTCTGCACTGTGAAGGCAGAGACGGTGTCTTATTCACATGACTGGTTAGTGCCCAGGTTATACATTAAAATGTTTATGACATAAACAAGCACTTTTCTTCTGGTCTAGGTCTTACTCTACGTTTCCTTCTCTTCACTGTGAAATAACTCAGAAGAATGATGTACAACTGTACAATAGTGTTGGATCTTTAGTATTACCATACCTCTCCTAACTCTGGGCACACTTTCTGTTTTATCTTATTTGTCCTGTTTCTGCTAGTGCTCCTCCTTCCAGATGGTTATGTTTGTGGCTCAGTTGAGAAGGCACTTGTTGCTTTTCTCTCTTATTTATATGTGTACACTGTTGCTCTCTTCAGACACACCAGAAGAGGGCATCAGATCCCATTACAGATGGTTGGGTGCCACCATGTGGTTGCTGGGAATTGAACTCAGGACCTCTGGAAGAGCAGCCAGTGCTCTTAACTGCTGAGCCATCTCACCAGCCCTGACTTGTTGATTTTCATAATTTTTTTTCTTCCAAAAGGGTTTCTTTGTTTAACAGCCCTGCCTGTCCTGGAACTTGTTTTGTAGACCAGGCTGGTCTCGAATGCAGATCTGTCTACCTCTGCCACTCAAGAGCTAGGACTAAAGATGTGAGCACCACAGCCAGTGCTTTTCATAATTTCTAAAAAAGGAGTTCAGCATATCAAAGTGGCATATCCTAGTAATATCAGCATTCAGGAGATAGAGGCATGAAAATAAGGAGCTCATCCTTGACTGCAGGAGTTTGAAGCCATCCTGGGTGACATGAGACTGCCTCAAAAAAAAAAAAAAAAAAAGAAAAAAAGAAAAGAAAAAGAAAAAGAAATTAAGTAAATATGAGATGACCCAGATACCATTCTCAACACCCACAGGGCAGCATACAGGCATGTGTATATAAATCCAGTTAGAGGGAGTCGGATGTCTTCTCTGACCTCCTGAATACCAGACGCACGCGTGCACAAACACACACACACACACACACACACACACACACACACACACACGGAGTGCATATACACACATGCAGGAAAATATTCATACACATAAACACTAAAAACTAAATAGAGATTTAACATCTATTTGAACTGTTAGTTCTCTGAAAATGATTTATAAAACTTTTTAAGAAGCCATGACTCTAAAGACAAATTTGATTTTCCAGTTCTTTCTATGTCAATTCTATGCAGTTTCATTTTTTTCCCTTTTCTTGAAGTTCTAAGTATTGTTCACATCATTATGGCCTCTCTATTCCAATTCTTAGAACTGACATTCTGTAGTTTTAGAAAGCAATACTTATTGTTTAAAACAAAAAACAGTGGCACAGTGCTTATGGAGGTCATGGAAGGCTTTGAGTGTGATTCTAAGCATGATGGGGGAAGGGAGCAAATAAGCCTCTACTTAAATTCCCATGGTACTTGAGTCTAGTAATTTTTTTAAAATGATTTATTTAAATTTTTTTCTTGATACAGTTTATCTCTAAAGTCTTGGATAACTTGGAACTTACTATGTAGACCAAAGTTAGCCTTGAATTCAGAGATCAACCTGCTTCCACTTCTTGATTTATCCTAAAAGATTTATTTTTATCTTATTTGTGTGTATATGTGTGTGTGTTGTGTGGATGAATGCCACATATTCTTTGAGTGCCTGTGCAGGCTAGCAGAGGGTATTGGGGTCCCTGGTGTAAGAGTTACATACAGATAATTGTGAGGTTCCCATGTGGGTTATGGGAACCAAGCTTGGTCCTTTGGACAACATTATATGTCCTTAACGTCATAACCTTAGAGTCATCTCTCCAGTTCCTATAAGCCCTTGTTGAGGCAAAGTCTCATGTAGCCAACAATGACCTTGGACTCCTGATCTTCCTGCCTATACCTCCAGAGAGCTGGGATTACAGAAGTATACTACCAAGACTGAATAGAGAGAGGTCTTTATGCGTGCTAAGCATGCACTCTACCAACTAATCTACATCCCTAGCCCTCCTAATCAAATTTTATTACAACTTAACTTTAGAGTCTAATCAACCACTCATCTTCCATGCAAACTTTCTAATGTATCCAATTGGATCTAATTATCTTCTGGGTAGAAAACAACAGCAAAACTGTGGCACTATTTCCTTTGAGAAAATGACTTTCTAATTTTGTTCACCTATACAACTTCTTCAGGGTTCAGTTCAAATGAATCTTGTTCTTGCTGTCATTTTAGCTAACACATTTTGAAAACCATCAGGTAGTTTTTAACATTGCTTCCTATGTGAAGCACAACTATAAATAAATAGGACTGACACCCATAAAATATAAGCCCAATCCTTAGAACATGTATTTTGGATCTCAAAAAATAAGCTATCTAAAGACCAGGCTTAATAACCTCCACTTCTCATAATCCCACCATACCCAGCATTTGCCTCGGATATTCAGTACAACTGATTTATAAATAAATAGTATAATTAGAACAGGTAATGCAAAAGATAAACTAAGAAGCTGGGCATGGTGGTGCAGACCTGAAGATGGAGGCAAGTGGATCTCTGTGAGTTCAAGGCCAGCCTAGTCTACAATGAATTTCAGACAAGCCAGACCTACATAGAGAGACCCTGTCTCAAAAACCCAGTAAGATGGGCTGGAGAGATGGCTTAGCAGTTAAGTGCACCAACTGCTCTTCCAGAGGTTCTGAGTTCAATTTTCAGAAATCACATGGTGGCTCACAACCATCTGTAATGGTATCTCATGACCTCATAGAGAGCAATGGTGTACTCATATACAGAAAATAAATAAATCTTAAAAAAAAAAACCAATAAGAACAAAACAACTAAAATAAGGGAAAAACCTGCTTTAGAACAGTCATTTTTTTATGCTTCAGTTCTCAATTATAAAATATAGACAATATCTATCTAAAAGGACTAGGTAAGTATTACATATTGTTACACACTGCACTGATGTGAACTTCAAACTATTTTGCTAATAGATAATTAGGATAACTGAACTTTTTATTTCTTTTTTTGAAGCAGGATCTCATGTCCCCTAGGCTGGGCTTGAACTCCAGATCCTTCTGCCTTCACCTCCTGAGTGCTGGTAATGTAGTACCACAAGTTCCCTAAGACTCAACGTGCCCAGAATGTCTCTTAATTTTTAACTCTTCAAATGTTTTCTTTCCATAACTTCCCACTCTCAGACTACCATAACTTTTGTATGGGACACTCACACTTCCTCTCTCCGTTTATTTTTAGTTCTTTATTTCTGTAGGCTTTACCTTTAACATGTATCCTGTATTCATTTGCTTCTCTATTGCTAAGACCTGGTTCAAACCATCTCTTTTCTGAACACTGACTGGTAACTTCTGATTATCCCATTTTCATTTCTCATGTTTCTGTTGAATATCTAAAAGTCACTAAATTAGATCATTTCACACTCATGTTGAAATTACTTCAATTTGAACTTTAAACAACCTCCATTGACTTAATAAAGACCTCTACCTATTTCTCATCACTCCTGGATTTGTTGGCTTTCCTGAGTCCAATGTGTCTTCTGTCCCTCAGATATTCCAAGCCCCCTGCCCCAAAGGTCTCCTAATTTAGTTTCTTGTATCTAGTATCTCCTCTCTGTCCATACACGGATGGCTTTGTTTCTTGAATGCTACCTACTCAGAGATGATTCTGTGAACGCGATGCCTTATGCATAACAGACAGGAGTTCTACCACTGAGCCACGCCCCCCACAATTTCCCCGGAATCATTTTATGAATGTAAGAATTGATTCAATTTTAATCTTTTCTTTGAGCAGGTTAATCTCCGAGTCCCTGACAAGGAAGGCAACTTGCTACAAACCAAGTTTGTGACTTTAAACTAAAATCTTAGCGTCTCCAGAAATGTTAAATCAGGTCTCCCGAGTTCCAAACAACGTCTCACGTTTTTAGTCACAAACGGCGGTCAGAGAACCCGGTCACAGAACTCCTCGCTAGAAGTAGTCTCAGATATTCATAACCAACCCAAACCCACGCCAGAAAACCAAGTTATCTCTTAGGGTTGTGAATCGTCAAAGGGCTTCTGACACTGTTGCCCACGGGCCACGCGTAGCCCTGTTATGTCACACCTAGCGCGGCAGGACGTTAGCCACAACCGTCACCTAAACTATTATCTGAGTGGCTACTTTTGGCCCACTACTCACCTGGCAATTCCCGCATCAGGTAGAAGGGTCCGCTTCCAGCGGTCGACTTATCGGCTCCGGTGGGAGCCGAGGTCGCCGTCGAGGGCGGGGCTGTGCCTGGACCACCTCCCGGAGGAGGAGGGGGTGGCGGGGGTGGTTTTCCAGGCCCGAAGCCTAGGGCGCTTGGTGGCGGTGGGGGGTCAGTTTGGGCTCCAAACAGCGCCGTGAAGTTCTCCATAGCACTCTCCGCTCCTGGTTACCGGGGATCAGGCGTTAATTACTTTCATTGGACAGTACTTTCACAGGGTACCACCCTCTTCGTCTAAGAGCTTCCCATCATTGGATACATTAAGGCCCGCCCACCGTCTTCCGGCAAGTTACTTCCGTCGCCAGAGAGACGGTTCAGGTAGTGTTTCGCAGACGAATGGCCAATAAAATGACTCAGGTAGAAAAGCGACAACTATGAGGACCAATAGACTATTTAACTCATTTTCTGATCCATTATAGCACCCAATAAGAGTTCTACATCCGGGTCTGGAGGCGTTGCATCTGATATTTGGCCCAATAAAAGCCTGGCTGATGGGGGCGGAGGACGACGATTTGGGGAGCGGGAGTGAGCCTGCGAGAGAGTAGGCAGAGTAGGCAGGAAAGATGGCTGTCCTCGCGCCTCTGATTGCTTTGGTGTACTCCGTGCCGCGGCTTTCTCGATGGCTGGCCCGACCTTACTGCCTTCTGTCTGCCCTGCTTTCCATTGCTTTCCTCCTCGTGAGGAAACTGCCGCCGATTTGCAATGGTCTCCCCACGCAACGCGAAGATGGCAACCCGTGTGACTTTGACTGGGTGAGCGCCCCCTGCCTTACTAGTTCTCGACCTTGACCATCCCTGCCCTGCAGGTGCATGTGAAAATATGAGGGCAGGTTTCGGGATGTAGCCGCCTTACAGACTTGAGTGGAAAACCTAGGCCTTTATCTAGTCTTAACCTCCGTGTTTAAAATGGAGAAACAGATTCCAGGGTTTCCATCACAGATGAACAGTGTTCTACAGTGATTCCAAGTTATCTGGGGCGCCAGTGAAGAAGACAAGGCCAGTAGAAGAAATACCATTTTAAATTTTTTTTGTTTAATTTTTAACGAAGTGGTCACAGTGTAGTTAGGCGATTTCCCAAGGTAACACAGCGTTCAGAAAGTGCTGTCTTATCTTATTCAATTCTCAGACAGACGGGCAGACATAGGTCGCTGACTCAACAAAATAAATGGCTTTGGTGGAAAATCGGCTACTCTGAGCAAAGTAACCGCGCACACTATCTTCCTAAGGTGGGATAGCAAAACAGGGAAGATAAATACGAGGTGGGGGGAAGCCCCTCAACCATCTAGAAGCAATATTTAAGAACAATTAACATTTGCCGTGAAGGTTGTGGACATAGAGCTAATATTTCTTTCCTATACAGATATTTATGCTAAAATAGCAATGACCAGGACTTAAGGCCTAAAGGTATTAATATAACCTTGGGTATGCCTCACATGTTCTGGGACTCTCAAACAAGATTATTAACTGTTTACATTAAAGATACAATACTGTTACCAGGCTTTGCATTGATGTAAGCCTGGTCTATATAGGACTTTTCAGATCCATCAGGACTACCATAGTTAGACCCTAACTCAAAACAAAAGAGCACACCAGATAACCTACTTATCTCAATTCCTGTACTCTAGAGTCTTTATAAATTGCAACTCTGCCAGGTGCTTAACAATTACTCTGATTTAATTAGGCCCTCTGAAGGTAACAGCTTCAAATCCCACCAATGTAGTGTAGATGACTATGGTAAAGAAAATGAACTGCTTATGTTTTGTTTTGTTTTATTTTCCCGAGACAGGGTTTCTCTGTATAGCCCTGGCTGTCCTGGAACTCACTCTGTAGACCAGGCTGGCCTCTAACTCAGAGATCCACCTGCCTCTGCCTCCCAAGTACTGGGATTAAAGGCATGCACCACCACCACCTGGCGCTTATGTTTTTTGAGTCTTTCTGAACTCATCTTTCTCCCTTAACCCACATACTTAAGACTATATTAAAATAGCCTAGGAATGGAAAGATGGTTCAGTGGTTAAGAACACATACTCAAGCCAGGCAGTGGTGGCATGTGCCATTAATCCCAGCACTTGGGAGGCAGAGGCAGCTGGATCTCTCAGTTTGAAGCCAGCCTAGTCTACAGAGCTAGATCCAGGACAGCCAAGGCTACATAAAGGAACCCTGTCTTGGGGGAAGTAGGGGAAATAATACATACTCATTTCTGATAACCCAGATTTGATTCCTGGTGCCTATATTAGGAGGCTTGGGGCTGCCTGTAACTCCAGAATTGAGGGGGTCTTTTTTAGGGACCTGTACTCACTTGCACATACCAAGCACACATGTATGTGATAAAAATAATAAAAAATAAATATGGAATTAAGAAGACTTCAACTCTGGGGACTGGAGAGGTGAGATGGCTCTGTAGTTAAGAGCACTGGCTGCTCTTTGAGAGGACTTGAGTGAGGTTCCTAGCACCCACATGGTGGCTCAAAACCATCCATCATTCCAGTTCTAGAGGATCCAGCAATGACCTTTGGTCTCTGTGAGTACTAGACACAGTACATTTATATACATTCAGGTAAACCCCTAATACACATTTAATGTATTACACATAAAATAAAAATAATCTTTAAACACAAATACACAACTCTTTATATTGGCTAGCTGTGAAACTCTCCTCTAATGAAACTATGAATCCCACTTTGGCCTGAATGGGCTCCTAAAAGATTAGGGTAACTCCTTAGGTTGTGCCAGCAACAGTAGAACTGTGTCTGTTGTCCTCATTGGCCTGGAACTTGTGTAGACCAAGCTAGGTTTGAGCTTTTGGTGTCTCTCCTGCCTCTGTTCTCCAGAACTCTGGGTTCACATATGGGCACCACTACATGTGGACTCACACTATGTGTATCCTCAAGATAGAAAACAGCGTAAAAGGAATTGTAACAATAATATAATACTAACTGATTGTAAAAACACAACATGGTAATCCACATTGTAATGTCAGCATTTGGGAGGTGGAGGCATGAGGATCACAAGTTTAAACCAACATAGTGAGTTGGGTGCCCACTTGACCTGTGAAAGAGTCTTGAAAACAAAGACAAATCATTGGAGCCTCAGCTATATAACAATATCCTTTCTCAAAATCAAACGATAGGAAAGAAGGCCCACACTTGAGAGGCTGAGGGGGAGGAGCTTTGTGAGTTTGAAAGATCCTGCAAGTTGTCCTCTGTCTTCCACATGTATGCTGTGGCGCATGCATGGGAGTGCACACACACACACAATTCCCGTTGTTAAAGAAAGAAAACCAGTGGGACATGGTTATGCACCCCAATGATCCTGGTACTTTACAGACTAAGGCAGGAGAATTGCCTGGGCAAGACAGTGAGACCAAGGCTCAAGGATAGAAGGAGGGATGGAGGAAAAAGAAAAGAGAGAAAGTCCAAAGTTCATGCATGGATTTGTTGAAAGATATCAGCCATTTGCCAAGTAGACCCTAAGCCTAGGTCTTTTGACTTGTTGGTACCCCTCAGCCAGCTCCTCTTTTGTTGTTATTACCAACTCAAGCTCTCTCTCTCTCTCTCTCTCTCTCTTTTTTTTTTTTTTTTTTTTTTTTTTGGTTTTT
>JADRCD010225773.1:18306-44953 GCA_019843815.1 Montemys delectorum | reverse complement strand
GATTTCTCTGTATAGCCCCTGGCTGTCCTGGAACTCACTCTGTAGACCAGGCTGGCCTCGAACTCAGAAATCCATCTGCCTCTGCCTCCCAAGCCCTGGGACTAAAGGCGTGTGCCACCAAGCCCGGCTAAGCTCTATCTCTTGTTTTTGCATGTCATAGTTTGCCCCCTGTCCAATTAGCCTCGTTTGCCACTTTGTTGTATCTTTCAGAGAGAAGTGGAGATCCTAATGTTCCTCAGTGCCATTGTGATGATGAAGAACCGCAGATCTAGTAAGTTTTCCTGCTGTGAACTGGCTGGGGATTGGGATTTATGCCCTGCTGAGGCTCTTTTTCATGCTATAGGGAGAACACTGTATTTAGTAAACTAGTTCTAGATTTCATGCCAGGGGCTAGTTTCACCTTGGGCTTCTAGATCCTCTCCCTCCTATTCCCATTTCAAAGTACCCCAGGAAGAGGGACAAAGAGTGGGAGTTTCAGCCCAGCCTGACTGTGCTATCTCTGTGTTCCAGTCACTGTGGAGCAACATGTAGGCAACATCTTCATGTTTAGTAAAGTGGCCAATGCAATTCTTTTCTTCCGATTGGATATTCGAATGGGCCTGCTGTACCTCACACTCTGCATAGGTGAGAAAATGGCTTTTATTATGCTAAGGTTCTATAATGTAATAATTTGAAATGGTAAAGTTCTTTGATAAAGGTTTGATTTTTGAGGACCAGATTCCAATTCTTATCTTATACCTAATGAATTGTATGTGTAGCTCAGGTGGTGTTTACATAGAATTTTAAGAGCAATATATGCACGTATGTATTCTTTGATGTCTGAAATTCCTGAGTGAGCTTGCAAGTAAATCTGTAAAAGGCCTTGTATGTTTTTGTCTTTTGACATTTTTTCTCTTTGTTCAGTGTTCCTGATGACCTGCAAGCCCCCCCTGTATATGGGTCCTGAGTATATCAAGTACTTCAATGATAAAACTATTGATGTGAGTATTCTACTTTCTGTTTCTTGGTTCCTGCCTTGTGGCTTTGTGTTCTTTATTTATAAAGACAGTGCCTCAGGGTAGAAGTAATTAGCTGGGGTTGGTGATGGGTAATTGTTATCCTCATACGTGGGAAACTGAGGTAGTATTGCTGTGTAGCGGATTGGTCTGGGGCTGCTTGTATTCAAACACTAAATGCTGTACTCCAAAATATGGTTACTCCAGACTAATAGGTCCTCATGTACACCAGCCTTTGTTGTATAAACCTTGCTCCCCAATTTAAAACTAGTGATAGCCAATAAGTGGGGGTGGAGGGGTAGAGAGAGATGGAGTTTGAGTTACCAGAATTGGGGTCACAGGTAGGGACCACGAGGAGAAGCAGAACAGACGAAGCAAAGAGAGAGAGGACAGGAGGTCTCTATGAGTCATGACCAGAAGTACATGCCAGAGGGAAATGCTTCCCTAGGACACCAGACTGCTGGGGTAGAAATAACTCAGAGAATTAGCAAACAGCAAGTATATGGGGAGCATCGCTGGGGTAGTAGCCAGACTAGCATGAGAGAGTTAGATTAGGGTGACCCCTCTCCCCAGTGATTGTGCAGAGCTGAGTAAATACCACATTACTTATGTCTCATTTATTTGAAGCTAGATGGGGATAAGTTTAACTGTATTATTCTATATTGCTGCAAGGTTGGCTTGTTTGTTTTGTTTGTTTATTTTGGTTTTTTGAGATAGGGTTCCTTTGGGTAGTCCTGGCTATCCTGGGACTTCCTCCATAGACCAAGCTGGCCTCAAATCAGAGATCCTCTTGCCTCTGCCTACCAAATGTTGGAATTAAAGGTCTACTTAGTGGGTTGCTGCACATTTGAAAAGTGTAGGCTACATAATGAGTTCTAGAGCAGTTCCAGCTCCATAGGGAACTTCTGTCTCAGGAAAGACTGGTTAGGCTGGTGAGATGGGCTTCGTCAAGTTAGGATATTTGCTGCACAAGCCCTGACAGCCTGAAACTTGGTCGATGGAACCCAGGTAAAAGTAGAGTTTGAGAATTGACTGCACAGAGTTGCCCTCTGGCCTCCATAAGTGCACCATGGCACGTGCCAGCGAACACACACACACACACACACACACACACACACACTCACACACACTCCCATGCACGCACGCACACACATGCGCACATGTAATAATTAAAAATAAACTAAAAAAAAAGTCCTTGCTGGCAAGCCTCAATCTTTTGGCTAGAAGGAGAAAACTGAGGCGGGCAGTGACACACATGCCTGCACTCACACAATAAATACAATTCATTTATTTTTTTTTTTTTAAGGTTATTTACAAAAAGATTGATGGTCATTACAGCTGGGAAATTCCAGGGGAAGGCCCATCTCTTGTTTAATAATACTTTATAAATGCTTATTTTAATCCTCCCCCCAAAAAAAGTGATTTTTATTTGTGGTAAAGTGCTTGCCTCACATGTATGAGGCACTGGATTCAATCCCTGGCACCCACAGACACACCTGGAAATGTTGTCAGGGTACTTGTATGGGAAAGGGGAAGCCCAGCATCCTCATGGGTCTGAGCCTTCTCAGATACCCAGATGATTTAGCCTATTCTCTCTTCCCTTTGTGTGGTAGGAAGAACTGGAGCGAGACAAGAGGGGCACTTGGATTGTGGAGTTCTTTGCCAACTGGTCTAATGATTGCCAGTCCTTTGCTCCCATCTATGCTGACTTGTCCCTCAAGTAAGTATGCACAGTGAGGTATATCAGAAACAGACATGCTGTAGCTCTTTTCCTTTGTCCTACAGTTCACATATCCAAAGTTGTTCCTTTTCTTGCTTAGTTATCTATATCTTCACTTCCCTTTATTTTTCAGCATGTTAAATAATATATTTTTTTGCAGGTACAACTGTTCAGGGCTAAATTTTGGGAAGGTAGATGTTGGACGTTACACTGACGTTAGCACACGGTATGTAGATTTGTAGCTTGGGCTAAAGACCTGAGTGAGAATGACTTGGGGTGATGTAAGTAATGTATACAGAGGCACTATATAGAGTCCTCATCTGACCCTGTAGGTACAAAGTGAGCACATCACCCCTCACCAAACAACTCCCTACCCTGATCCTGTTCCAAGGCGGTAAGGAGGTAATTCGTCGGCCACAGATTGACAAGAAAGGACGAGCTGTCTCATGGACTTTTTCTGAGGTACATGAAACACATGGGCAATGGTTTAGAGAACGATAGTGGGCTTTATACTTACTCTGGGTTTAATCCTGAATTCTGACACTTGCCCACTGTTTTTGAGGATGTAGACAAGTTAGAGGATGTCACCTATTGAGTCAGCAGATTTATGTTGTTTGCTGCTAATACTGAGGAAAAATGATAAAGACTTGGTCTGTGAAGTGCCTGCATTCTGTAGGCAGTTAGGTTCCTCGTCACCAAATTTCAGTAAATTGGAGGCAGTGCCACCTGGCTCATACTGCTTTACAGTTGCATGGAGATACAATTCTTGGCACAATAACTGGGCTCTAGGGAACTCAGTTAAGTATCATAAGTAACATAAAAAAGGTAGGTGAGGGCAGATATTTGCCCTCTGATTCCTCTGGCTTATAGACTGTGCTTAGTTAAATACTTCCTACTCCTAAACTCTGAACTTTACCTTCCCACCTAGCTAGCGGTTGATGTGTTCATCTCTTTTTGCATAGGAGAATGTGATTCGAGAATTCAACTTGAATGAGCTATACCAACGAGCCAAGAAGCTCTCAAAGGGTGGAGACAACATGTCAGAAGAGAAGCCTGTGGACCCTGCTCCCACTACTGTGCCAGATGGGGAAAACAAGAAGGACAAATAGGATCCTGCATCGTTTTTTGCTTCCTCTCCTGTCAATTTCAGGAACCTTTGTGGCCCAGCTCCAGCTGTCACCGCAATCCTTGCCTGAGGCCTTTTGATTTCTGTTTGGCTGTGCCTGGGTGGAGGCACTGTGCCTGCTTCTGATTTTTAAAGAAGCATCTTGAGAACCGTGAAGTATTCGACTACGAAGGGCTCTTCTGCCCTGCTCAGATGTTTCTCGAAGGGAGTGATCTTATGGATAGAGGTAGAAATGGTTTCCCTCCAAGGTTGAGTCAATGTGTAAATTGCTATTCAACACTTGGATATTACCATTCTGTGGTTTAATTATTTCTCCTAGTGAGCTTGCAAAGCATAAACTAAATTAAACTCTAATGTTAGATGTCAGTATAAAGCACTTAGAATTTTTCCTCAAGGACCCTTCCTTCATATAGGCCTTTCTGTCTTGATCTGTGCATTAAGAAATTTAATTTTGGGGCTGGAGAAATGGCCCATCGATTAAGAAAGAACACTGGTGGCTGCTTTTCCAGAGGTCCTGAGTTCAGTTCCCAGCAACCACATGATGGCTCATAACTGTCTATAATGGGATCTGATTCCCTCTTCTGGCATGCAGGCAGAATACTATACATAATAAGAAATTTAAGTGGTTGGAGAAATGGCTCAGTGGTTAAGAGAACTGGCTGTTCTTCCAGAGGATTAGGTTTGATTCCTAACAGCCATCTGTAACTCTGTTCTCAGGGGCTCCAGTCTCCGCCCTTGACCTTGGCTGGCACTGTATACCTATAGTGCACCACCACATGAAGGTAGAACACCTAAAAGGGGTGTATGTGTTATCATTAAGTGTCAGTGATCCCGATGAACAACCTTCAGCCAGGATTTTCATCATTGGAAACAGAATTGAATGACCACCCTGTGTTATGGGAACTAAGAGGAAGGGCAATATAAACCTGAGAAGTTCCTTTGTGTGGTGGGGCCTGAAGAAGAAAGCCCCATGGCTGGACAGCTGTTTTCTCCTCCTATCCCACAGCTTTCCCTAATAAAGGGATTGTTATTTGATTGCCTTGGTGTTTCTCCTTTATTAATGGGCAGCTGCAGGGGAACTGCTTTTTTTTATTTATTTTTTTTAATCCTAAAATTGAATTTTGAACTCAGGGACTCTAAAAGCCAAACACAGCTCTAGACCTCAATTTATTTCCTTTTTAAGGTGGTGGGTGAGGGTCTTGATCAGTTGAAGAGATGAACCCTAACTCACCATTCTCTTGATTTTACCTGGGTATTTGAGAATATAGGCGCCAGCTACTGCGTCTGGATTGTAAATAACTGGGGTTCAAAATACACTTAACCGTTGCGTTTGATTTAACCACGTGGGGATGTGGATTAACAAAATCGGTGCGAATTAGCTGTTTCTGTAGTCTATGTATAAACGCCATGGTAATGCGGTATAGATTTCGCTGGGATTGGTCTGAAGGTCCTTGGGTAGGAGGTATAGATACCGAAAGCCCCCAGCCAAAAGAGGCTTTCAAGACCTCTCCGTCTCCGCCCAGTGTGGTTTTCTTCTGGGTCCCACCACAGGCCCCCACTGCTATACAATGTGGTTTGATCCGGATTTCCGCGCCGACTCGCTCCTGATTCGCCAATCAGGTTGCGTGGTTGTGCTTGAAGGTCCCGCCTTCAGATCACGTGTCATCCCACCCCCACCCCCACCCCCTGCGCGCTTCCCTTTGCTGCGAGATTTGAACTTTGCAACTGTGAGTCCTGGCTGCTGGTTTGTTTCTCCCGAGTTGCATTGCCACTTCTTTCCACCAACGCTCCATCCGGAGATTCCTGCCATGGCTCCTCTCGGAAGAAAGCGTAAGGCCGGGGCCGCGCCTATCGAGACGGCGGACAAGCGCGAGAAACTGGCGGAGGGCGCGGCCGTGGTCATTGAGCATTGGTGAGGGGCTAGGGAGTCGAGGAGGGCAGGGAAGAGTAGTAGGCTCTGGCGGCTGGGACCAGAGACCCCATTTGCAATTACTTGTGTCTGCAGTACGAGCTGACGCGTCTATGGCCGCCATGCTGCTGCCCTGAGCCAGGCTCTGCAACTGGAGGCCCCAGAGCTACCTGTGCAAGTGAACCCGTCCAAACCGCGGAGGGGCAGCTTCGAGGTGACGCTCTTGCGTCCGGACAACAGCCGTGAGTGGAGGCCGCGGTGGGGGGAGGGGCGAGAAGCGACCCCCGGCCACCTGATAACTGAGGGGAGGGGGTACTAATGAGTACCACCGTAATTTGGCTTTATCCGATCCTTTCCCAGGTGTTGAACTCTGGACTGGTATTAAGAAGGGCCCTCCACGAAAGCTCAAATTTCCTGAGCCTCAAGAGGTGGTTGAAGAATTGAAGAAGTACCTTTCATAAAGAGGTTGGGAAAGAGTCCTCATGTTGAGGTTTGCATCGTGACCATGCACACTGGGGTAGACGGGGAAGGTCTCCTTACCATTATGGTGTATTTTACATGGGATTCGGGATTTTGGAAGAGGAGCTAAATTGTAGAATTCCTGCTGATAACAATTCTGACCCCCAAACACATCTAGGTGCCATTTGTGCTTTTTGAGTTAGTTAAGTCTTGCCCAGAGGGTGTAGGCAAGTTGGGTGTGCAAATTCAGTTTTCCAGCTCTGGTGCTATTTTAATTCCATGAGTCTATTGCAAATGTTAACCATTCAATAAAGTGTGGCTTACCTCTAGTTAAGGTTTTTCTCTCTTGTATTGGTAGAATCTTTGCTGTTAACTTCACTTTACCTGGACTTTTCTGGGGTTTGTTAGTAATCTATGAGATTCGGTAGCATTAACCACCCCCCCCCCACACACACACAAACACTTCTTGATTACACGGATTTGACCTTTGTCCCTAGTGTTTCATACAGTGCTTTATTTGGCATGTTTTCTGAACATGCATGTTGAGTGATCACTGATGGAAGGTGAAGTTAATGAGCTCCAGAATTGTAGGTGGGGGTGGGCATGTCTCTCTTGGTCCTTGTGATTGAACCCTACTCTGATGTTCACTTCTCTGTTTGCAGCTCTCAGTTCCTGGAGATGTGGAAGCATTTATGATGGTACATGGCCAAACTTAAGCTATGTACCTGAAGCCATAGTTTCTTCCGCACCAGAAGTGATGGTTCAATTGTGAGGCAGCCCTCCAGCAAGGCATTGTAAAAGTGTTTCAATTGTTTAATAAAAGTTCAAATATCTGAAAATAAGGATCAAGTTTAAATTTTGTCTTAAAGAATGGATAGAACCAGCTTTGGGGGGTTGTTGGTTTTTGTATTTTTCAGAGTGCAAAGTAACTTGTGTCTGAAAATTGTAAGGCCTATGGTAAAATGTGTAAAACACTTATAAAATATGAATGTTGCTGGATTTGGTGGTATATGCTTGCAATCTCAGCACTTGGGAGTCTGACAGGGGGCCTGGGAGTTCATGGCCAAACTGGCCTACCAGAAGCCCTGCTTTAAAACAAAACTGTACAAAGCAAATCTGTTTTTTAAAGCAACTACTTTTAATGTACTTCTCGGAAGTGGTCATGGAAGTGACATCTTTCTGGCTTCTGTGGCAGCTTTTTTTTTGACTTCTCATACCGGCAGTGAGTAAGCCCCATAGGCTGGGCTTAGTGGCTCAAGCCTGTAACATTAGCTACAGGAGGCTGAGGCAGAAGTCAAAGTTCAAGGTCAGCCTGGGCAATTTAGAGATCCCAGTCATTTCAGTGCTGTACCTAACATGGCTTCATTCCTTCTCAAACATTCTTTGAATACAACCACAAACAGTGCTCAGAGTTTTCCTGAATTTTCAGTGACTATGTCTCATGAACATCTTATATGAGAGGCCTACCCATAACTATTCTTATGACCCGAGTTGGGAATCACATAGTTCTGTCACTGAAAAATGGATTACAAAGAAATAGCTTTGTTCATAATTTTCTATCCATGGTATTTCTATTTGACTTCTGCCTGGTGGGCAAACCTGAGGAGGGGAGATCAGTGATGAGAGGAGGAGATGTGCTTGCTTTTCTGCCAAGAAAGCCTTTTGTTGATGAACAGTTGTCACCCTCCTATGGGCTCTAACCTGCCCTCCTGCTTCCACTATGTTAGTATATCTACCTCTGTTTCTGACTCTGAGGAAGGGTCAGGCCAAACAGAGGGAACACTAGTGGGCCCCAGCCTCCCTTCCACTGTCCAGTCTACCACATCAATCTCTTCATCTTCAGAACTGCCAGGAAATGGGTCCAGCAATTCAGGGTTGGCAGACATTTCCTTGACTGCCTTGGGAACAGGACACAATACCTCATCCATGCCTAGGGACACTTCCAGCCCTGTCTCTGCCCAGTTTGAGCATGGAGGAGAGAGATCATTATAAGACCTCTGGGAAGGGTCAGAGGAGTCAAGGTGGAGAAGTTTTTCTCCCTGACCATCCAGTGGCTGGGAGCTGGTAATTTCAAGGTCTGGAGTCCAAGAGCCTCTTAGTGAAAGTGCCTCTCTATTCACCTCAGAGGGCATGACCAGGGGGCTAAGGGGCTCAACTGATTCTGGGTTCTCGGAGCACATGACAAGGGGACTAAAGGGCTCAACCGGCTCTTTGTTCTCACCAACTGGTTCCTTTTCCAATCCTGTGAGGTCTCTGGGCCAGAGTTCCATGTCTGGCAAACACCATTCTTCACCTTCAATCCAATTCTTTCCTGTTTCTGACAGGTGATAACTTGGGGTTCTGCAGCCTTCAGCCCCAGGACTCTCCAACGATCCTACTGGTGGCTCAACATCTGAGCCACATAGCATAAAGTCCAAAATCTCTTCTAGTTCACTGGTGGCTGCGGCACTTGTGATTCGATACTGCTCAGCCTCACAAGGTTGGCCAAGCAAGGTTGTATCAAATGTGTAGGGTTCTCCGCAGTCAATATTCAAGTCAGATTCCTTCCCTGTCAGCACTGGACTAGACCCAAACTCTGACTTCACCACAGAGTGGTCTGGGGAGTGGCTAGCAGAGAGCAGAATGTCTTGAAGCCTAGGGCTCTCAGGGGAGTCCTGACACAGTTGTATTCTAGCAGGTATTTCCTGCTCATTAACTGAGGACAGCAGAGTTCCAGGAGGCTCTTCTATATCTGAGGGTTCTAGGATCTGGGGGCTATCTTGAGTGTTTCTGAGGGGAGGCTCCTGTACCACCTCCCAGCAGGTGCCATTGACAATCTTCCTAAGTTTTACTCTTCCAACCTGCCCCTCCTCTACGGAGTTGGAGGTAGGGGCTCTGAATTCAGGGCTCTGCTTCTTGTTCCCACCTGTCTTCCCAACATCAAGTGGGTCTAGAGTGCTCTGTAGAGGACTGGCTTCCCCTGGTTTCTGCTTATCTACACCCTGTGCTGCTTTACTTACAGTTCTCTGCCTCCAAAGACGCCGGCCAGGGGCTGTGGGCATTGAGCTGGGACCACTTAACATGCTGGAAGGCGTAGATGTATAGACATTGGGTGAAGGCTTTGAGCGACTCAGCCTGATCTTTCTGGGCAACAGTTGCTCATCCACAGAAGGGTACAAGTTGGGAAGTGCTGTAGGACCAGGGTTACTCTTGTTTTCTTTAGGCCCTTCTTTCTGGCTTGATGGAGATGAGCTTCTTTCTTGAGTCAGGCAAACTCTGGCTTTCTTCTTGGGTAGAAGAGTGTCAGACAAGCTATCTGCATTTGGTAGGTTGCTCTTTTTGTGAGCCCCCTCTTCTTCCCCTAAGGACTTCAACCTCACTGCCCCAAGAGGACTAGGAGTCTGGGTGACAGGCAGTGGAGTTCGAGGGCGGCTCCGGGGTACCAGCACTCTGGCAGAGATTGGCGCAGCACTTGGTGGTTGTAAGCACTCTCTGTTTAGTCTCCGGCCCTGTGGAGCCTTTACTAACTTCCCACCCTCTAGCTGGAGGGTCTCCAGCTCCGACACTCGGAGCTGACGGGCAGCAGACAGCACATCCTGGGCTTCTTCCTGAGATACCTCCATCTCTGACGTATACAGG
Organism: Montemys delectorum; assembly: GCA_019843815.1. Taxonomy (NCBI): domain Eukaryota; kingdom Metazoa; phylum Chordata; class Mammalia; order Rodentia; family Muridae; genus Montemys; species Montemys delectorum. The sequence continues at coordinate 35,126 of JADRCD010225773.1, read as the reverse complement.
AAATCCACAAGCTTCCTTAGTGTCTGGATCTTTAGGCCACCCAGCTCCAGCACCACCTTCCGACCCTGAATTGGTCTTTCCCGCTCCAAGCGTTCTGTGAAGAAGGGACTGCAGGCAGACAGGATGCAGCAGTGGGCCGGGACAGCCTCACCTCAAAAAACAAAAATAAAAACACACTTATTATGCTTTTTCTTTGCTTTGGTTTGTTTTTAGTCCCAATAACAACAAAAATCACTAAGTTGGAGATGAGAAAAAAACTTAAGCAACAGCTTGAAGACAGAGTGGGAAAATATGAAACAGTATCAGCTAACCAATGTGTTTAGGGCTTTAAAAACCTTATCCAGGGCTGGAGAGATGGCTCAGTGGTTAAAAGCACTGACTGAACTTCCAGAAGTGCTGAGTTCAATTCTCAGCAACCACATGGTGGCTCACAACCATCTGTAATAGGATCTGATGCCCTCTTCTGGTGTGTCTGAGGACAGCTACAGTGTACTCATGTCCATAAAATAAATAAATAAATTAAAAAAAAAAAAAAAGAGCACTGACTGTTCTCCCAGAGGTCCTGAGTTCAATTCTCAGCAACTACATGGTAGCTCCCAACCATCTGTAATAGGATCTGATACCTTCTCCTGGTGTGTCTGAAGACAGCTACAATATACTCATATAAATAAAACAAATCTAAAACAAAACAACCCCCCCAAAAAAAAATCCTTGTCCAAATCACATTTGGTGGCGCATGTGTATAACATCAGAAGTTGGCAGGTAGAAACATCAGGAATTTAGTCATTCTGAAGGCCAGTATGAACTCTATATGGTATTGTTTTAATTTTTTTCTTTTGGTTTTTCAAAACAGGATTTCTCTGTGAAGTCCTGGCTGTTCTGGAACTCCTTCAGTAGACCAGGGTGCCTCAAACTCACAGAGATCCACCTATACCTGCCTCTGCCTCCAGACTGCTGGGATTAAGATGTGAGATTTTGTTTTCAAAAGACCCAAACAAACAAAAAAGCCTTCCTAAGTGCTTGATATATTTTGAACCTTTATAACTATTCCATTAGAATAGTATGTACATTTTCAAGACTTTCTATACCTATAAGACTTGGTAATTTGTTTTTGTTTGCTTATTTCCAGACAGGATCTGGTTATATAGCCCAGCCTGGCTTCTAATACGTGAATCATTTGAGAAGAGTTATTAAGGTCGTACACTACTACATCAGGCTCTAGTTCTTTTCTTTGTGTGTGTACATGCATATTCGTGAAGGGGTGATATCTGCATGTTATAACATGAACATGGAAGAGAACAAGCTCAAATGTCAGTTCCCACCTTTCACCTTGACACAGGATCTCTATGTTGTCCTCCATAATGCCAGGATAGCTGGTCTACAAATTTCCCAGAATTCTCATGCCCCTGCCTTCCATCTACACAAAGGAGCACTGAGCCTGGAGGTGTGGACAACTATACTGCTTTACTTGGGGTCTGAGGATTCCAACTCAGGTTCTCATATTTGCATGGTAAGTTTGTTACCCATAGAGTGATCTCCCTAACTCCTTTAGTTTACATTTGGGTATGTGGAGGCTAGAAGTTGACCTCCAATTGATTTGCTACCTTATTCTTTGAGAGGGAGTCTCTCATTGAACCTGGACCTCACCAACCTGGCTACAGTAGCTGGCCAACAAATCCCAGGGGTTTCTTTTCTGTCGGTCTCTACATCCCCAGCACTAGGATTATAGGAACATATATATCAAGACATTCAGCTTTTTATATGGGTGTTGACAATCCAAACATAGATATTTGTGCTTTCAAGGCAAGCAGTTTACCAATTAAACTATTTCCCTAGCCCCTATCTATTTGCATACGTGCTATAAAATATATATATAGGTCAAAGACCAACTTGTTCTTCCTCATTTTTCTTTGCTATAGGCTCTATCTCTTTCTACGTGTTCCTTATGCCAGCCTAGCTGTCCTTTGTGCTCCCAGGGTTCTCCTGTTTCCTGACTCATCTCTTTGTAGGGGTGTTGGGATTATAGACAGTTGCACTGTGTGTTTGGGTGTTAGGGCTTCAAGCTTGGGTCCTCATGCTTGAACACTAGAACTTATACCCAGTGAGCCATCTCACTACCCTCTTACTTAGTTATTTTGGGGCTGGGTATCATGCTATTCTGGTTTAAAACCCCCTATGTAGTCAAGGATGACCTGAATTTCTGATCTTCCTGCTTCTTCAGCATGTACCACTTCACCTGGTTTAATCTGTGCTGAGGATTGAACCCAGAGATTCATAAAAACTAGGTTAACACTCTGTCAACTGAACTATATGCTCAACTTTTATTATTTTTTTAAAAGATTTGGGCTGGTGAGATGGCTCAGCAGGTAAGAGCACTGACTGCTCTTCCAAAGGTCCTGAGTTCGGATCCCAGCAACCACATGGTGGCTCTCAACCATCCGTAATGAGATCTGATGCCCTCTTCTGGTGTGTCTGAAGACAGCTACAGTGTGCTTACATATAATAAATAAATAAAATTAAAAAAAAAAGATTTATCTACTAATATTTTATGTGTATGTATGTATGTTCTGCTTGCATAGATGCCTGATGCTTAAGGAAGCCAGAAGAGGGCACCAGATCTCTTGGAACTGGATAGCCTGTAAGCTGCCATGCCATTGCTGGGAACTGAACTGTGGTCCTCTGCCAATCCATTCTGCCCCCCACCACTTTTGTTTAATATTTTGTTGCTTTGTTTGTTGAGACAGTCTGGGCATGAAAGATGACTTAGCACAGGAATGTACTAGCAGCCGACCAAGCCTATAGACCTGAGACCCATCCCTGAAGCCAACACAATGAAAGGAGAAAACTGACTCCTACAAGTTGTTTCCGACCTTCACCTGTGTGCCATGGTACACCTCCCAGCCCACAAAACAAACGATATATGTGTATATGACAGAGCATGAGCATACACAGGAGCAGCATGCATGAGTACACCTCACTCTGTAGCCTGGGCTGTCCTTGTGATCCTTTTACATCTACTTCCTAAGTCCTGCCTATCTTTAAGATTTACTTTTTTTTTTTTTTTTAAATCCAGGTTTGAATTATATATTGAGTTCTCTGTCCACACAGATGCATATGCACCCCATGCGTGCCAGTTGCTAAGAGGGCACTGGATGCCCTGGTACTGGACTTATGGATGGTTACAAGCCAACATGTGCTTGCTGGTACAAAAGCAACAAATGTTCTTAGCCAGTGAGCCAGATCTTTCCAGCCCCATTCTAGTTTAATTTTAGGGGTTAAAAAGAATAGTAACAGTTTAACTTTTTAAAAAATTGGTTTTATGTTTTACCTACATATATATCTGTGCACCACATGTGTGAGTTACAAACAGTTGTAAGCCGAAAGTGGATTCTGGGAATCGAACCAGGATCCTCTGGAAAAGCAGTCAATACTCTAAACCATTAAGCTATCTTTTCAGCTTCCCAACAATTTTACTCTTAAGAACAATTTTAGAAGGGCTGGGGATATAGCTCATTTTGTAGAGTGCTTGTCTACAATGCACAAAAATCACAGGATTGTTCCCTAGCTCTGCATCAAATTAGGCATGGTAGTAAATTTAGGAGGAAGTAGAATTAGAAGTCGAAGGCCTTTTTCAGCTACATAGAGTTTGAGGAAAACCTAGGTTGCATGAGACCCTATCTCATAAAACAAAAAAATGTATCCTAAGCTAGGTGTGATGGTAAAAGAAAGCCTTTAATCCTAGCCCTGGGGAGGCAGAGGCAAGTTTCAGATCCCCAAGTTTGAGGCCAGCCTGGCCTAGATAGCAAGTTCTAGGTCACCTGGGCTCCATAGTGAGACCCTATCTCAACAAAACAAACACGACCAACAACAAAACCTCATCCTCCCAAAAATAATTGTTCTAGAAACATAAAGCTTTTTGTCAATGAGTTTACAATATTTATAGCTAATAACATTCTTCTGGGTTTGCAGTTTACCCCTGGCCTTGAACTCATTTTACCTTGTTTGTTTTACAGTGATTGTTCAGTTCAACCTCAGTTAATTTCTTACCCTCTGCCTGCAGAAGGGCATCACAAAACACACCACTCTGCTGCTGGTGATGAAGCTGCAGAAAAGCTACCCGGAGGAACCGGGGATTCCTGTACAGGATTTTGGAACTGGCAGGAGAGCACATGTTGTATTTGGTTAATAAGACTTCTAGGTTTTCCTGGTTCAGATTCCTGTGGGGAGATAATATATTTCAGAGTTATGATTATACCTACCTTATGTTTTTGTCTTTGAAATGGCAGAGAAAATTTAAAAGCTAATAAATTAAAGAAACACTAGCTGAGAAGTTACCCTTAGGATAATGTCAAGAAAGACTACATGACAGGGTGAGTCTTGGCTCCATTCTGAAATAGCATAGCTGTATTAATATCATGCAGGTGACCTAACTTCTCAGAGACTCACTTTGCTCATGCATGAAATGGAAATAAGAGTACTTACTTACCTTATAAGGCTTCTAAAAAAAAATTTTTTTTAAATAGCCAGGCAGTGGTGGCGCACACCTTTAATCCCAGCACTTGGGAGGCAGAGGCAGGCGGATTTCTGAGTTAGAGGCCAGCCTGGTCTACAGAGTGAGTTCCAGGACAGCCAGGGCTGCTCAGAGAAAGCCTGTCTCAAAAAACAAACCAAAACAAAAATGGCTGGTAAGATGGCTCAGCGGGTAAGAGCACAGACTGCTCTTCCGAAGGTCCTGAGTTCAAATCCCAGCAACCACACGGTGGCTCACAACCACCCATACCACCCGTAATGAAATCTGGTGCCCTCTTCTGGTGTGTCTGAAGACAGCTACAGTGTACTTATTTATAATAATAAATAAATCTTTGGGCCCGAGTGGAGCGAGCAGGGTTGACCAAAGCAAGCAGAGGTCCTTAAAGTCAATTCCCAACAACAGATGAAGGCTCACGACTATCTGTTCAGCCACAGTGTGTATTCATATACATAAAATAAATAAATAAATCTTTTTTAAAAATTACATAAGCTAGACATGGTGGAGCATGTTTATAATTCTAGTTCTTGGGAGGCAGAGGTAGCATGATCAGGAATTCAAGGACATCCATCCTCCCATAATTAACTAGTTCAAGGCCAGCCTAGGCTATATGAGACCCTGTCTCAAACACAGAACAAAACAAACGAAAGAATGGTGGTGCATGTCGGTAATTGAAGCAACCGAGAAGAAAAGGCTCAAGAACTGAGAGTTTGAGGCCAGCCAGCATGGGCTTCACAGGGAGATTGACTCAAAATAAAATTAAATGAGTCAATAAATACAGGCAAAATTGTTTAGTACAGTGGGTGTCTAGCTCAAAATAACTATCTTACCCAAATGCCCACTATCTTTATTATTCAGTTTTTCTCATTCCTATTAGCACCCAAGGCCCAACTCCTGTAGTGCCAACTACTTGCATTCTTTCTGAGCACATCTCAGTATTTCACATTTTCAAAGACAATACTGCTAGCTATAAAAGTGACTCTGGAAAGCCATATGCACTTTACTCTCACTTATTACACTAACCAGCAGAGGGTGCACAATCAAGACAGGATTTGAGAGAGCTTGCATAGACACAAGACCACTGTTGATTGACCAAAGTGAGCCAGACTGACCTCATCAATTTGCAAAACTATGGACTTTGTGTTCCTGGTTAACTGCCTGGCTAACAGTGGATCGAGGAGAGGTAAGAAGTTGACTCTTCTCCACCCAAATAAAATGACTATTCTCACTTATACTTCTAGTGTGTGGGTGTGTGTATGTGCCATAACCACCTCCCCACCCCCACTCACCTTACAACTGTGTGTTCTTTTCCGAGTACGGTTATGTAGTTTTCTGTCAGGTAGCACTTAAGAGTCCAAATAGTTCACGTCAAAACTATCAGGAAAGAAAAGAGCGAATACATAAATTAAGAGTGAGAAGCATCAGCGGGGCTTGGTGACCCTATGTCTGTAATCTTAGCTATTATTCAGGAGGCTAAGGCAGAAGTATTATTATATGTTTCAGACCAGCATGGGCAATTTAGTGAGCTCCATTCTCAAAAATAGGATTTAAAAAGGACTGACGGTATAGCTCAGGGGTAGAAGTCTTCTTGCTTGGCATGTGTGAGGCCTTATACGATGAAAGAGGATGGGGGTGGGGGTGGGAGTGGGAAGAGCAGGGTGGGAAAGACTATTAATTTTCATCCCAGCCATGGGAAATGTAGATGAGCAAGGCCCCTGTTGCAAGGGTGCGGGAAGGATTTCCAAAACATGAATGCCTAGCCCCGTCCTCACACCCTAGCCCCGTCCTCACACCCAACCTGGAATTGTTTTGCAATAGAATTTGTTCCTGTTGTCCTCACTTTCCTCTGGTCCTCTTGTCCGCTTGCTTTGTTTCCTCCCAATGTCCAGCCTCAAGCTCAAAGGTTGCGCAAAGCAGCACAGGTAGGCCAACGGCCTCAGAGATCCCCTCCCAATCCAGAAACAAGAAAACGAGGGTTAGTGGAGAAAACGGCGGCACAGAAGGCCCTGCAAAGCAGGTCACCCCCCCGCACGCCTTGGGCCCCCAGGCCCAACTCCTTTGAAGAGGGATCTTCGGCGCGAGGGTTTCTGGGAATGGAGCAAGGAGCTAGTGGAGGCCTGAAATCAGGGCTGGCCCTCACGGACTCCGCTGGCTTTGCCCACACGGGGGTTCGTAGTTTCTCCTTGGCGCCCCCAGGCCGCTGCGGGTCTCCAGCACCCACATGCACTGGGCAGTGATGACGACGAGGGTCTGAGGCCGCGCGGCCCAGGCTACACACCGCGCGCTGCCATCCTCGCGCTCCGGGCGTCGAGGGTTCCTGTCTACTTCCTTCCTCTGCCCGCGATACCTCCGCGCGCCAGAACACGTCATCCTCATTGGACGGCCGCTCCTGGGCGAGCCAATCAGAGGAGGAGGGGCGCTTTGGCAGGAGGCGAAGTATCGAGGGAGTTGACGCTGAGGGAAGGTGTCTGGGCTGCGTGCGAGAGGTACGGCGCACGGGCCTGCATGGGAGGGATCCTTCTGGAATCTTCCTTGTCCCGGAGCACATGAAGGCCAGGGCCAAAATTTCTGCTTAAATAGGGAGGGCTTTGAAGCGGTTGAGGTACATATTTTTTTGTTCTTCTTGAAGAGGCTGCAAATAAACTTTGTCCTGACTAGATCCTTCTAGACCTTTTGGAGAAAAAACAAACATAACGTTTCTGGTTGCAATATTGCTAATTAAGATAGGTATTTTCGCCGGGCAGTGGTGGCACACACCTTTAATCCCAGCACTTGGGAGGGAGAGACAGGAGGATTTCTGAGTTTGAGGCCAGCTTGGTCTACAGAGTGAGTTCCAGGACAGCCAGGGTTATACAGACAAACCCTGTCTGGAAAAACAAACAAACAAACAAACAAAAGGTATTTTCTAAGACTAGAGAGGTTCAGGAAAAAAAAAAAATCACTGGACTGGTTTCTGACTGCCACCCCCACCCAACCCCCATGGATTCAGTTCCAGTCTTGAATCTCACAGAAGTGGTAACTCAAGTTGTGGGAAAGCTCACTTTCTGACTAGAAGCTTTTCAGGGATGGTACTAAAAACAATGATTTCAGAGAATGAGTTTAGGAATGGTGGCACGCGCCTTTAATCCCAGCTCTAGGAAGGCAGAGGCAGGCAGATCTCTGAGTTCCAGGCCAGCCTAGTCTCCATGAATTCTAGGACAGCCAGAGCTATGTAGAGAGAACCTGTCTGAAAACACTAAAATAAACAATAAAACCACCACTAGCTGGCGTGGTGGTGCACACTATTAGTCCCAGCAGAAACAAAGGCAGATGTTTGTGGGTTCTGGCCCAGCCTGGTTTACAAAGTGAGTCCAGGACAACCAGGGCTCTGTTACACAGACCCTGTCATGAAAAGCCAAACCAAAACAGTAGAATTGACTGAGCAGGTACATTTCCATTGTGGACTACTTTGTGGAAGTGTAAGGAAAATATTTTATCCCCTTATTAGTATATTTTTATCAAGGCTAAAATTATAGATTTTAATCTATTTCTTAAAATAAACTATTTTAAGAAAATAAAATAAATTAGTTTATAAATAGTTTAGTTTATATAAATTAAATAAAATAGTTTATTTTAAGAAATAGATCTTGTTGGTTGGCTGGCTTATCTTTTATGTTTATTTTTTGTTTGTTTTTAATTAAGTACCATTTTGTAGTAGTTAAATATCTCTCTCCTTCTCCCTCCCTCTCTCCCCCCATCTCTCTGAGGGAGTGTGTGTCCTCCAATGTCCTGGAACTCACTTTGTAGACCAGGTTGGCCTCCAACTCAGAGATCTACCTATCTCGGCCTCCCAGCTTGTAGTAGTAAAATTTGTAAAGGGAGTGATACATAACCATCCTACCCCAAGGCTTCAAAAATAACTAACACTGGGTACATAGCCATCAGAGGGTAGAGAGGAATAAAAATACTTTGTTTTTCCTTTGTACAGCTAGCCAGTGATTTTTTTTTTTTTTAAATTTCATCATGCCATTTATAGTTTCATTCTGTTTTAGACTAGAATCAAGGCTGGGTATGGTGGCCTGCACTTCTAATCTCACAAGAACTGAGACAGAGGTCAGCTTGAGATGTCTCAAAAAAAAGGAGGAAAGAGAAATAAGAAGTAGAAGAAGAGAGGCAGGTGGATTTCTGAGTTTGAGGCCAGCCTGGTCTACAGAGTGAATTCCAGGACAGCCAGGGCTACACAGAGAAACCCTGTCTCGAAAAACCAAAAAAAAAAAAAAAAAAAGTATAAGAAGGAGGAAGAAAGGAGGATGAGGAACAGGCTGAAGATGAGGGGCTAGAGATGTATCTCAGTGGAGTGCTTACTTAGCATATGTGAAGAGCTGGGTTTAAATTTATAGTACCCAATAAAAAGTGAGTGAGGCACACAGTGGTAATCTAAAACTTTGGAGAAGCAGAAGGATCAGAACTTCAAGGTCATCCTTAGCTACATAGGCAGTATGAGACCCACTTGGGCCACATGAGACAATCTCAAAACCTAAGATGATGATGATGATGATGATGATGATGATGATGATGATGATGATGATTTGCCTGATAAGATGGTTTAGCAGGTAAAGATGCCTACTGCTAAGCTTGCTGAACTGAGCTTTGTCTCAGGGATCCACATGTTGGAAAGAGAGAACAGATTCTGAAAAGTTATTCTCTGACTTCTGTAGCATATAAATAAATAAATAAATAAATAAATAAATGTGATCAACTTAAAAAATGAATAAGTAAAACTAGATTGACTATAACGCATGGCACTCTACATTATGCCCTATCTACTGATTTTAATTTCCCTCTTTTGTTGCTAGTTATTGAAACACAGCCCTTCTTTTTTTTAATTAATGTATTTATTTTATGTGTATGAGTACACTGTAGCTGTACAGATGGCCGTGAGCCATCGTGTGGCTGCTGGGAATTGAACTCAGGACCTGTGCTTGCTCTGGCCCCACTCAATCCGGGGTAATACACTGTAGCTGTCCTCAGATGCACCAGAAGAGGGCGTCAGATCTCATCACAGATGGTTTTGAGCCACCACGTGGTTGCTGGGATTTGAACTCAGGACCTTCAGAAGAGCAGTCAGCGCTCTTACCCGCTGAGCCATCTCACCAGCCCAAACACAGCCCTTCTTTATGCAGGCTGAGCATGTACTTTAATACACTGAGCTGTTTAAATCTCAGCCTTAACCACATTTCTCTTTTTGTCTTTATATTTTTTAAAACATAACAGGAACTCATAATGTTGCCTAGGACTTCCTTAAATTAGCAATTCTCTTCCCTCAGCTTCCCCAGTAGGTGTGGTTATAGGTGTCTACAGCTATGCCCAACTTCTCTTTTTGTTGTTCTTACTGTGTAGACCAGGCTGGCCTAGACCTCAGAGAGCTCTGCCTGCCCCTGTCTTCAAAGTGTTGTGATTACAGGTATGTGTCACCATGCCCAGTTCTATTTTTTTTTTTTTAGACATACCTCTTTTTCCCCAGCTCTTCTCTAATCTTTCATCATTTTATGATATCTTGCTTTTTTGTTTATAGGTATGGAAGTTAAGGTTTTGAATATTATTGAACACTGAATATAATCTTACATGGATTAAAGATAAAAGAGAAACAGAAATTAAAAGAAAAAACAGCCATGTATGTTTAAAATGTACTCCAATTCATTAACTTACTTTTGTTTTTAATTTACTTATTTAATCCAGTGTTGGACTATTTAGCCCTAGCTGCACTTTATATGGTCCGGCTAGGTATCCTGTTTCTGCTTCCCTAGCATTGATTGTTTGCTTTTGGAAGTTATCTTTGGCTTTTGAACTTAGTGGGAGAAGATAATTAGATAATAAGATAATTTTTTTTAAAGAAGTAGGACAGTGGTGGCACATACTTTTATTTATTTATTATTTTTTATTTTTTTTAGTTTTTAAAAATTTTTTTGGTTTTTCTTTTACTTTTTTTTTTTTTCCGAGATAGAGTTTCTCTGTATAGCCCTGGCTGTCCTGGAACTCACTCTGTAGACCAGGCTGGCCTCGAACTCAGAATTCCACCTGCCTCTGCCTCCCAAGTGCTGGGATTAAAGGCGTGTACCACCACTGCCTGGCTTTATTTTTATTTTTTAAGGATTTATTTATTATTATATCTAAGTATACTGTAGCTGTCTTCAGACACATCAGAAGAGGGATGTCAGATCTTATTATGGATGGTTGTGAGCCACCATATGGTGCTGGGATTTGAACTCAGGACCTTCGGAAGAGCAGTCAGTGCTCCTAACCGCTGAACCATCTCTCCAGACCCAAGATAATTCTTATTATCTTCTGGATAATATATTTCTTTCCCTTTCTATTTTGGTTAAAAACTAGATCACGGGGGGGAGGGAATAGGGTTTTTTTTCCCCCTCTAGGGGAAACCAGGAAAGGGGATAACATTTGAAATGTAAATAAAGAAAATACCTAATTTAAAAAAAAAAAAAGAAAGAAAAATTAGAAGTCAGCAAGGAAAAAAAAAACTAGATCATATCAAACAAATGTAATGCACTTTGGTCTTTGGCCACTATAGAGTAAATATGAGGGTCTTCATAAAGGTCAGCTAAATACAGGAGAGTAGGTAATGATTACACCAGCCTGATTAAGTGAGCAGGGATGGAATTCCAGGCTATATAGGTAGAGAAAGGTCTGATTATAGGTAATGGGGATAAATGTCATGTGTAAATCTGGTACCTTGAAAGGGACAGGGAATCTGCCTGCCTCCTTGGTGAGCTTTCATTTTCTCCTCTGTAACTGGTGGTACTCTTTCCATAGTGCCACTTTAGAAGACAGAAGTACTAATGAGTTCAAAGTGGGCTTCACTTGGCAGATGCTTCCTTGGTTGCATTACTTGGCAGTGGTGAACCACTGAGACTTTGAGGGGGTTGTCAGGATAAAGACTGGCCATATCAGCCGGGCGTGGTGGCGCACGCCTTTAATCCCAGCTCTCCGGAGGGGGGAGGCAGAGGCAGGCGGATTTCTGAGTTCGAGGCCAGCCTGGTCTACAGAGTAAGTTCCAGGACAGCCAGGGCTACACAGAGAAACTCTGTCTTGAGAAAAAAAAAAAAAGACTGGCCATATTAGTTCTTTTATTAAAACTAAAATTTATAAATATATGCGTATATGTCTCTGTGTGTATGCCATGCATGTGCAGGTGCCCACCCACAGAGGCCAAAAGAGGGTGTTTAGTTCTCTGGAGCTAGAGCAACAGGCAGTTGTGAATCATCAATTGTGGGTCTGGGAACTGAACTGTGGAAGAGCAAGTTCTCTTAATACTGAGCTATATTCTCCCTAGCCCCCTTTTTGTTTTTTGTTTGCTTTTTCGTTTGTTTGTTTGTTTGGTTGCTTAGTTTGGTTTTGAACCCTGCTGTCATGGAACTTGGTATGTAAATCAGGCTGACTCCGAGCCTACAGAGATATTTTTGCCTCCGCCTCCAGAGTACTACTACCACACATTAGCCCTCTATTTTTTTTGTTTTATAAAATAATTTTATTATTTTTGATATGTATTGGTGTTTTGCCTCATATATCTGTGTATTATATGTGTGTCTGGTGCCCTTGGAGGCCAGAAGAGGGACTTAAATTCCCTCGAACTGGAGTTACAGATGGCTGTGAGCCACCATGGAGGTGCTGGGAATTGAACTTAGGTGCTCTAGAAGAGAACTAGTGCTCTTAGATACCGAATCATCTCTCCAGTCCCATTATTTTTATTGTTGTTGTTGTTGTTGTTGTTATTATTATTATTATTATTATTATTGACATGATCTCATGTAGCCCAGGTCCTGAATTTGCAAAGTAGCCAAGGAAGACCTTGAACTTCTGATCTTCCTGCTGGAATGATAGGTATTTGCCACAACACCTACTTTTGAGGTGTTGGGAATGGAACTCAAAGCTTCATTAATGCTAGGCAAACACTAGCAACAAACAGGTACATATCTAATCCATAATTCATTCTTTAAAAAAAAATTTTTTTTGATGCTGAGTGGTGGTGGCACACGCCTGTAATCCTAGCACTTGGGAGGCAGAGTCAGATGGATCTCTGAGTTTGAGGTCAGCCTGGTCTACAGATTAAGTTCCAGGACAACCATGGCTATACAGAGAAACCCTATCTCAAAGAAAAAAAATTCTTCTGAGAAAATCTCACGTAACTCAGTCTGACGTCAAATGTACTATATAGCCAAGGATGGTCTTGAATTCCTGATCCTTCTGCCTCCTCCACCTTCCAAATGCTAGGATTATAGGTATGTGCACTACAATGCCCATTTTTAAAAAAGATTTATGTATTTATATATATTAGTACACTGTAGCTGTCTTCAAACACACCAGAAGAGGGCATCAGATCCCATTACAGATGGTTGTGAGCCACCATGTGGTTACTGGAAATTGAACTCAGGACCTCTGAAAGAGCAGTCAGTGTTCTTAACTGCTGAACCTTCACTCCAGCCTGCCCATTTTATTTGTTTTGTTTTGTTTTGTTTGTTTGTTTGTTTTGTTTTGTTTTTTGAGACAGGGTTTCTCTGCATAGCCCTAGCTGTCGTGGAACTCACTCTGTAGACCAGGCTGGCCTCAAACTCAGAAATCCTCCTACATCTGTCTCCCATGTGCTGGGATTAAAGGTGTGCGCCACCACTGCCTGGCAAGCCTGCCCATTTTAATAATCCATTTTTTCTTTGTTTTTTTAATTAGTTTTTGTATGTGTGTGGATGCACATGCCAGTGTGAGTGTGACGCAACCAAAGGACAACATGTGAGACTCAGTTTTCTCCTTCCACCATGTGGAACCTGAGAACCAAAATCAAATTGCCAGGTATGATGACAAGCACCTTACCCACTGAGCCATCTCATTTAAACAATGTTTATTTGTGTGTGTGTGTGTGTGTGTGTGTGTGTGTGTGTGTGTGTGTACCATATGCGTTCAGTACCTAAGGAAGTGACTGGCAGCTTCAGATCTCCTGAAACTGGAGTTCTGAATGACTTTGAGCCACAGTGTGTGCGATGGAAATTGAATTCTGATCCTCTGCAAGAGCAGGCAGTGAGTGCTCTTAACTGATGAGCCATATCCCCTGGCCAACAGTTTATTCTTAATAAGTTTATACTATAGGCTAGACATCTTTAGAAGACCTTTATGTTGCCAGGTAACGTGGCTCATCTCTGTAATCCTGGTACTTCGTAGGTTGAAGCAGTAGAGTTTCTGGGAGTTCAAGGCCATCTTGGGCTATAGAGTGACTTTTACACTGGTAGGAACTACATCAAGGTCTGCCTGAAAAGCAAAAGTGACTTTTATGTGTATTTTTATTCTTATAACAGATTTATATGTTTGATATGTGATGCACAGACACACAGGCTAGAGAAGGACACCACTATCACTCTATGACTGACAATTTTAAGCTGGGACCTGGGTTGGTGACCAGCAAACTGCAGAGAGCCTCTGGGCTCCCCGCTCCTATCCATAGACATTCATATAGCCATGTCTGGCTCTTTACATTGGTGCTGTAATCTGAATCAGATCCTCATGGTTGAGCAGCAAGTGAGCAGTTGGCCACTGAGCCATCTCTCCAGTGAGAGACAGTGATTTCCATTTTATAGCTAAGGAAACTGAGGTTCAGAGATTATATAAGGTCTCATAGTGGTGCAAACATCTGAACTAGTGTACTTGTAAAGGTGTAGCTAGAAGCCAGCAGTTTGACTCCAGTCTCTCTTCTTAGCCAGTATATCACCATTATAGATTATGAAAGCTTTATGAAGATTCATTTTGCAGCAGCCAATAGGAGCACACACCTATTATCCCAGCACTGAGGAGGCAGACACAGGGGGCATGTCTGTGAGCTCAAAGCCAACCTACTTGGTCTAGATATCAAGAGGTCAGTCAGGGCTACATAATGAGACCCTGTCTCAAATAAGAAAATAAAATAAAAATAAAATTAAAATAGGGCTAGAAGAGGTCACAGTGGGTAAAGGCACTTACCACCAAGATAATGACCAAAGTTTAATCCCCTGGGCCCACATGGAGGAAGGAGAAAACTGATCCCTGCAAATTGTTCTCTGACCTGACTATGACTGCTGTGGTACATGTGCACTCACTCATGCACACACAAATAAATCTAATTAAAAAATATATAAGGAGAAACCTTTTAACTCATTATCTTCGTTTAGTAACTAGTGAATAACTCATACTAGTTTTATCAGGTGGTAATACACCTTCAACCCTATAACTCAGAAGTCAGAGGCACAGGGTTTTGAGTTTGAGACCAGCCTGGGGTAGAGTGAGATCCTGTCTTAAACAAAACAAAGCAACCTCCCCACCCAAGAAAAAACAAAACCCAAGAACAAACACAACCCCTTCCCTTCGTAACTTTAAAGGAATTCGGAGGAAAACCCCTAGAATATTTTATTTAGGTCAAATAAAAAAGCCAGGTAATTTTGAATTGACTAAAAAAATAGCATTCTCTTAATTATTTTAATGACGATATTCTTAACTATTCTAAACTCTTTGTTTATTGGATTCTGCCTATTGTCCCAGGCAAACCCGAATTGTTTTGATGGGAAGATAGTGCTGTTCCTCAACAGCTCAGTGGATTCTGCTTTCTTTTAGTTTAGAGCAGAGGAGCTAACAAACTATTAACAAGTCTAACCATTATTTTCTTCATTAGCTTTTAATTCAATTAAAACAAAACAATGAGACTGAGTTTGTCTCAGATATTTTGTACCATCCCAGTCAGCATATAATCCTGTTTCTGGGATTTCTCCTTCCTTTCCTGGTTTCCTTTGGGAAAATGCCTTGGGGAAGAAAGCAGCAAAGTAAACCGCAGCAGGTAAAGAACGTAAGCTCTTTTTCTGTTTTCCCACCCAGATAGGTAGGGAAAGGGAACAAGACCCTCATCAAAGAGACCTGAGGCTTAGGCGTGCCGTTCTAAAATGCTTTGTTATTTAGCACCTCCCACCTCCCCCCCCGCTCTGCAGTAATTCCTCAGAGATTGTATAGTCTCCGCTTTAAATATATATATAAAAAATATATATATAAAACTTCCTTGTCTTTCTCTCTCTCTCTCTTTTTTTTTTTAATTTCCTATAATAAAGTTTCCTATTGGATAAAGTCAGCTCCCTGATTTATGCCTGGTTCCTATTGGAAGCTCGCAGGGGCTGACATCACTTAGGAAAGCTAGGGTAGGGCTGCCAGATCAGTTTGTCACCACCCAGGCTCCCTTGCCTTTGGCTGGGTGCAACTTCCATTTTAGGTGTTGGATCTGAGGGGAAAAGGAGAGAGAGTGAGAGAGGGAAAGGGAGAGAGAGAAAGAGAGCGAGCAAGAGGGAGGGAGGGAGAGAGCTCGAGAGAGACAGACACGGAGGGAGAGGAGAAAGGCAGGAAAGATCGTGGAACGAGGAAGAGGAAGAGGCGGCGAACCTCGCTGGATTTGTCTTTCTCAGCACATTGGTGAAGCTTTGGGTTTGTTTCTTAAAGGACTGGCTTTTGAAGTCCACATTTGAGGTGTGTGCTTTTAAAATGTTTTTCCTTTTATTATAGCGTGTGTATAACTAGTTGGGAAAGGGATAACTCAAGTGGAATTTTTTCTTGACGGTAACTGGAGGGACTTTTAAAAGGGCGAAAAAGCCTGTTAATGCTGACGGTGAATTTTAATCAATTAGTTTTTCTACTTTTAATACTTTGGAGGTTTATTAGTATTTTATTTAATTCGGAAAAGGTAAAACGTAGAAGACCTGGAAACAAACTTCTAGGTCTAATACCGGAAGCTGGTTAGAGCCAGGGGTAAAAGTCGTGTAAATTATGTTTTTGTGTGTACTTTTATATTATTTTTTTTTCCTGGATTTAGCTAACATACTCTTTTTTTTCAGAGCTCAAAAAGTTGTTTGTATTTTTGGTTTTTTTGGCATGTTGTGTGTGGGTTGGGAAAGGAATTTGTCCTGGTCGGAAGCTCGTCGTACAGATGGCTCTTGCCATGTTTCGGAACTTTTAGCCCCCTCACCTTTGAATTTGTGGCAGTGGGAAGTTGCAGGAAGCTTTTGAGTTTCAATGGTATTGTTTTTTCCTTCTGAACGTGAACGGCCCAGAAGGGTTTCAGCTCTGCAGTTCCTGGGTGGATCCCTCTTTCACTTTTCCAGGTGTGGTGGTGGGTGGGAGCTGCTGTCGCCTGCCTAGAAGTCTCTTTGCTTTGCCTTGTAAAAACAAATGGATCTATGTTAACTTGAGTTTCCACTCCTTCCTTCCTTCCTTCCTTCCTTCCTTCCTTCCTTCCTTCCTTCCT
>JADRCD010225773.1:5366-18296 GCA_019843815.1 Montemys delectorum | reverse complement strand
CCTTCCTTCCTTCCTTCCTTCCTTCCTTCCTTCCTTCCTTCCTTCCTCTCTTTTTTTCTTTCTTTTTGTACTAAAAGCCCTTTTAATAGCACAGATTTGTAAAGGTGTTGTATGGTAGCAGATATGATAATGTTTGGCCCTTAAAGGGATAAGGAAATTCAAATCATGCTTTCTGTTGACTGGAGTGAGCAGAACACCTGAAAGTCCTTTCAGTCCTTTTGGTCTCGGAAAGGTTTGTAGGTTGTGAATAGGTGGGTGAAGAGAAACCACTTAATGAAAACTTGGAGTTTGCAAAGCACATTTGGAAAAGCATAAAGGGAATTTTATTTTTAAGCCACTGGAAAGATGCTTTTTAGAAGTGTCTTTTGTTTGTTCGTTTGCTCGGTTAACTTACCATTAAGTTAGAACACTGTTAAAGCTAAAGGCCTATGACTGGTTCATGTTTTATAATTGGCCTTAAGATTTGCTTGGTTTTGATTTTTGTATATACATTCTTAGAAATGTACAGAGCCTAGATAATTATATAGCCAACTCATCAGTAGCTGGAAAATAGGTACTTTCTTCTTTTAGAATGAGAATCAGTGTGGAAATTAGAGCTGGAATAGATACTGCTCTCATTGGGGCAAGATGGGTCTCAGTATCTAACTGAGCTCCTTACTGCCTTTAAACTGATAGGAGTCTTTAGTCTTCTGATTCACACAGTCCTTGCCCCCAGTCTTTAGACTAGAACATTTCCTTGACTATTTTTCTATGGAGAAGACATTGCTGGCAAGATGGTTTTGTCCTTGTGCGGTTGTGGCTTCTGCAGGAAACAAGTTTTGTTCCTCTTTTCCTTTCCATATAATTTAGGCAAGGATTACAGAAAAAAATTGACGTGTGGACCTCAGACCTAAAATAAGTAATTGAAAAGAAAGAAAGAAAAAAGACAGTATGTACAGTGTGTTGGGTTATAGTTCTCATTTCCAGTTTTTCAATTTTCCTTTGAAGTGCTTTTCCAAGGAGATTTCTTAGTGTGTCTCTGGAGGGGTCGGTCTGTTGCTGCCAGAGTGTCGGTTTCTCACTCAGCCTTTAGGGGGAGGGATGAGAGTCTGAAGGAGGAGTACAAAGGCAGTTTGAAAATAGGTTCTGGATGACTGCTGGTGGTCTGGGTCCGGCTTGGAAACTGGGCTTTGTGTAGCCGTGTTGCGCAGCATTAGGATCCAGGGCTATTTACAAACTAAGGCATTGTTTGGCCTGCCTATGATACAGAGCCTTTTGAGGTGATAAGATGGAAGATTTTTGTCTTTTACTTCACCTTCCCTGGTTCTTTCAGGAATTATAGGAAAGGGTACAGATAAGTAAATCTTTTATTTTGCTATTTAATTTTTATTTTCTGTGCTTCTTATTTTGATTTTGGGGTGAAAATGATGACAAATGAGTATGAACTGTACAGGTTTTCTTTCCTTGTTTGCTTTCTATGGAATTCATTTAGTTTCTTTGTTATGTGAGTAAGGCAGTGGTCTGTGTTTCAGGTGTGTTAGAGTTCTAGTGCCTTTCTTAGGATTCCAGTATGGACATCGGGGGAGGGGAGGGGGTCAACATGGTCTCAGCTGGTCTAAAATTGGGACTCTTGGAGATCTTAGAAAGGGGAAAGCTTCCTGTAATCACATGCCAGCCTTAGGTTTATCAAATAATTGTTCCTTAGGGCTAGATGAGACAGGATGCAAGCAGATAAATTTGGCTTAGATCACTATCAATTGCAATATCAAAATATTTAGCTGTGTATAATTTATTGCTTTCTATTGTGGTAGGTGACAGCCCTCTGTTAGTACCTTCTTGGTCTTCCCGTCCCCTGTCCTCCCTGTCATTGTTTTATCTTACTGTGTGCTAAGCATTTTGCATAGACTACTTAATCTTTAATAACCATTTTTTAAAAATGAACTTGAGACAAAGAAGCTGGGGTTTGCTGAACATCCCATTATTTAAATGGTGGAGGTCAAGATTGACCCTGGTCTGATTGAGTACAGAGTCAATGAATTTAACCAGGGGTACATTGCCATTACCCAAAGAGAATAGACATAACAGCTGGGACTAAAATAAATGAAGCCTTGCTATAGGCAGGAGTGTTTTAGTAGTTACTTACAGGCACCAAGTTCAGATAGTATATGTAAAAAAGACCAGTTTCCTTAGGGCAAGTGAGAGCTGAATATGCTAGCATAGACATCTTAGCCCTAAAAGCAGGGACCATATCGTGTACATGCCACCGCTGTCCCATTAAGTCTCTTTTTTCCCTTTTGCAGCGCTGAGGATTGAACTTGGGGCCTCACATAGGCTAGGCAAGTACTCTGCCACTGAGCTCATCACCAGTCTTGCTCTTTATTTTTAACTTCTGGGATTTGCCTCAACCTTCGTTTGCTTATTAGTGAAATTTTGTCTTCCGGAGAATTTTCAGCTCTTTGGGTTAAAAGAGAAGCTTGTAGGAGGTAGTTGTCATAAATGTGTTTATCATAGTATATTAAAAATGATTATCTTGCCAGGCGGTGGTGGCATCCGCCTTTAATCCCAGCATTTGGGAGGCAGAGGCAGGTGGATTTCTGAGTTCGAGGCCAGCCTGGTCTACAGAGTGAGTTCCAGGACAGCCAGGGCTACACAGAGAAACCCTGTCTCGAAAAATCAAATGATTATCTTTCACTCTAGACAGAGTCTCAAGTAGCCCAGGCTCACTTTGGCCTTGCCTAGGGCTTCCTAAATTATGGACAAGCATTCTATCAATTGAGCTACCCCTAGTCTTTTTTTTTCTTTTTTTGATAGGGTCTTTCTGTTTTGGAGTCTAGGCTGTCCCAGATTCTGTAGATCAGGCTAGCCCCCAAATTCAGAGAGATCCTCTTACCTTTATCTCCTTAGTGTTGGGATTAAAGATAGTACCACCACTTCATGCTTCCTCTAGTCATCGTTTTTTTCAAGTGCTGATCAGTGCTAGGCAATCTGATTAATGTTTTCTGGAATCTCATATGATGGTTGGTGAAAGTGGTACTATCTTATCTCTATCCCTTCATTACCTATTGTAGTGTCTGCTACAAACTGAGGTGCTCAGTAAGCCTTATTTAATTAAGGTACTTGATGGGAATTAGTGGGGACTAAGAAAGCTTAAATGGAGACAGGAATCAGAACAACATGAATTAATTGCATTCCCTGTAACTTTGACACTTTCAGTATAACCTGTAGTGTAGATATTTTATTTATTTCTTTCCATTTTTCTTTTTACATGCATTTCATTGTGTGGTGTGGGGAAGGGCAGGCACCTGCTCCTGCTAAGGCCAGGTGTGTGGAAGTCAGGACAATTAGGGAATGGGAGAGAATCTGTTCTCTCTCCATGGTTAGAACTCAAGTCCAGATGCTTGGTGTCAAGTTCCTTTATCCTGGAGACATTTCACCACCCCTAATCATTTCTTTGGGGTGGAATCTCATGTAACTGAGGATCACCTTGAATTTGTGATCCCTTCTGACCCTTCTTCTGAATGCTGGTGCTGTAGACACGTCACCACAACTAGCTTCTTTTAAACAAAGTTTCTGGTAATAATGGAAGACCATTAAGGTTTAGCTTTTCTTGGCAGTCCGTTTAAAGAACAGTGTAAGAAGTACGGTACATTTCTTTCATAGCTTAGGCAGCTGTTGCCTTCAGTCAGTGAAGGCAGCCTATCCACTTTCTGGGGAAAAACATGGAGAGCAGCAGGGAAGAATGTTTTCACCCTGCTTGGGTCAGTGGTTTATACACCACCAACAAAAACAGAGACCTTGGGATGATAGTTTTTGATTATGAGTGTTCAAAGAAAATGTAGTTGTTGTCATTTTTTCCCTCCCTCCAAGTCTCAGTTTGAGACAGGGTCTCCTGTAACTTGGCTGATCGTCAGCTCTAATCTTGTCTCTGCCTCCCGAATGCTACTGCAAAGTACAGTGCTAGGCTACTACGTTTGGTATCAGGTGTTCTCTTCTCGCTGGAGATTGTGTAGGGGTGGATGTGTGTGTGTGTGTGGATGTGTGTGTGTAAGTCGGCACAGGATAGCACACACATGGTGGCTCACAACCATCTGTGTAACTTCAGTTACAGGGGAAATGACACCCTCTTCTGGCCTCTGTGGGCACCTGGTATGCATGGTACACATATATACATGTTGGCAAAACACCCATATTCATAACATAAAAATCAACAAATCCATATTACATGAAGCTGAAATAGGCATTGATTAACATAAAAGATGTAGCTGCCTCCAAGTTTTCCAATAATCACTGATAGAGCAGGAACACTATCCTGCTTAGAATTAAAAGGGGAAGCTAAAATATGACTGATTTGTATTTAGTTATGTAATTATTTTTAATTATATTTTTGAGACAGAGTCTCAAGTAGCCCAGGCTGGCTTTGGCCTTGCCTAGGGCTTCCTAAATTCTGAACAAGCATTCTATCAATTGAGCTACCCCTAGTCTTTTTTTTTTTTTTTTTTCTTTCTTTGATTGGGTCTTTCTGTTTTGGAGTCTAGGCTGTCCTGGATTCTGTAGATCAGGCTAGCCCCCAAATTCAAAGAGATCTTCTTACCCTTTATCTCCTTAGTGTTGGGATTAAAGATAAGTACCACCACTTCCTGCTTCCTCTAGTCATAAAGAGTTTTTTTCAAGTGCTGATCAGTGCTAGCAATCTGATTAATGTTTTCCCGAATCTCATATGATGGTTGGTGAAAGTGGTATTTAGAGTTTTTTACTTTACACATGCAGAATTTTGCAAGAAAAATTTCAAGGATCGCATTAACTCTTCCTTACTCCCATTCACCCAGCACTAATCGCTTCTCTTCTGCTTCAGATGTTTTAACTGCTGCATAGTATTTTTTAATTTACTCAACCAAAAAAGTAATTTCCTACTGAGCACGTCTCCCCTGTGTTATAAGGCAAAGTAGGATAGCACAAATAATGCTTAAAAAACACAGAAAGGAAAACTTTGTAAAAGAAAGTCCTGTTTAAAAAAAGATGTTGGACTCTGTCTCAAAAAACCAAAAAAAAAAAAAAAAAAAAAAAAAAAGATGCTGGAGACAGTTGGGTTCCAATCTTACCCTGGGATAAATTGCTTAGTCACTGTTTGTCCTGGTCTTTTCTCTACGATGGGGATAGTTTTAGTAATTTCTATGGGGATATATATCTCAGAGGGTGCTTGCCTAGCATGCTCTAGCCCCTAGGTTTGATCTCTTCTGATGCAGAAACAAAATGTATTAACTCTTAACTTTGTATCTTGGCTTGCTATTTAAAGTTCATAAGTATATTGCTCATAGTAATACTTTGCGTTTGTTTACCGTAGAACACTGAATAAACATTTGCCTGTTGGACAAGATGTCTTTTATAAAGAGTTTTTTGGGTTTTTTTTGAGACAAAATTTCACTGTGTAGCAAACTTGCTTATACTCAAAATCTCCTGCCACAGCCTCCCAAGTGATAAGGTTACAGACCTGCTCAAGCTTTTCACATTCTGTTAACTTTAAAAAAACATTTTATTTTGGTAGTGGGCAGCAACTTTTGGAGAGTTGTAGAGGTCGGGGCTCAGAAACAGTGGTCAGTTTCCCGGACCACCGTTAACAAACAGATAGCAAGCACTGCCAAAATAGCTTCCTAATTTCTTCCGAGAACTGCAGGTTACTCCTGTCCTTTTGTGTCCATTGGAATAGAACCTGGGTAAATGTAATTTAGTAAGAATGGATTGAGAAGGGTTTTGATTGGGCTTGTTATCATCAACTTGAACCAGATTTTTGTTTTCTGGCTTTCACTATATACCCATGGTTGACTTGGAATTTAGACCAGGCTGCCCTTAAACTTGAGAAGAGCCTCCTACCTCTGCTCCTGAGTTGCTTGGATTACAGGTATGTACCACCAGCAGCCACTCTCTTTTGGTCACAATTCACTTTGAGCCAAGTTCTTCACATAAAGCTTATCTAGCCAGGAGTTTGTAAGCTAATGCTGGGTTATGTAAATGGACATACAGGAACAAAGGCAAGCTTTTGCTAATATTTTTATTGAAATGTGCTCCCTCTTTTTTTTTTATTCAGGAAACACTCCACTTGCAGCCCATGTTTATGGTCATTTGTAAAATTGTAACATGTAAGAAATTTTGAGTTCATGAATGCTTCCTGTGAAAAGCATGCTGCTAAGAAAAGTCTGCTTTCATATGAAGAAAAGCCAAGCTGGGCTTGGGGGATGTGTGCACATCTTAGAAGCCCTGTCTGGAAGGAAACTTGTAGGTTTCCTCCAGTCTAGAATTTCCTTCTCTCCATCTTACCCCTCACCTTTCTAGATGGGGGCTTGCTATGTAGTTTCTTTCTATGATGTAACCTATGTAACTAGGGTTCTGAATTACTGAATAGTAATTCTTTGGAACTCTTTAGCCTTCCCTTACTCAAATTCTTACATTTTCAGTCTAGATTCTTTACTATTTCAACTGATTCTTCCCTGTTGGCTTGCTTTCCCATTTCCCTTAAGTTGATGGTTTTTTCAAGACTTTTATTTTTATTTTTAATTGGTTGTATTGACGATAAAGACACGTGTAGGATGCAGCTTCTGGCTTCTTTGAGTTAGATTGACATAAAGGTGCATCCAATAATTCAACAAGCCGGGGGTGGGGGTGGTGTCGGGGTGGGTGGTGGTGGTGGCAGGGGTGGTGGCGCACGCCTTTAATCCTAGCGCTTGGGAGGCAGAGGCAGGCGGATTTCTAAGTTGGAGGCCAGCCTGGTCTACAGAGTGAGTTCCAGGACAGACAGGGCTGTACAGAGAAACCCTGTCTCAGAAAAAAAAAAAAAAAACAACAACAATAATTCAACTAGTGTGCCCCCCTACCTCCTGGGGTTTCTCTGTAACCCTGACTGTCTGAGGCTGGCCTCGAATTCAGAAATTCATTAGCCTCTGTCTCCCTCATATTGGGATTAAAGGCATGTACCATCACACCCAGCCCTCAGTTTTTATCTTTAATATTTTTCCAGATCTCATCTATCTTCCCTAATTAGTTATTCATAGCTCAGCCAATAGTAGAGCAAAAGAAATTTACTTTCCCCAGAATAAATGACATTTGTATTTGTGACCCATGTTGTTCTGTATTGAAATGGAGCAGCACATTTCTTACTGTTGAATGAGAAGATGTTTTTTGAAGAAGCTTATATTTTAAGAGACCAGAATTTATTCTGATGTTTGAGGACATAGACATTGTTATAGAAAGTAGGTCAACTTTTCAGTACCTTTATCAAAGCACCTGCAGTTCCCATTTCATTGCGAGTGAAGTAAATCTCATTGAATAAAGTAGCTGGTGTGTATATTCAGTCCACTTTTAAAATAGAGGAGTCTATTTTAAAAGGGAAATTGATGCCAATCTGATTTCTCTCCTGCTTCTTTGTTGGAATGGGGGAATTCTGTAACCTTTCTGCTGTTCTTTCCTCTGCTGGCTTTGTAAACTAGGACACAGTTGGGCACTTGAGTACCTACCCTGCTGAAGGTCAGCCAAAGGAGGAGGAGGTATGGCTATTGGTGTATACAAGTCCCCAATCATAGTTAGACCTAAGGATCACAGTTAGAAAAAAAAAGTAGAGAACTTGGTATGGCACATGCTTGTAATCAAGTATTTTGAGGAAGCTGAGACAGGAAGATTGGGAGTTTGAGGCCAGCCTATGCTATGTAGTGGACCTTGCCAAAAATAGGACTGGTTAGATGGCTCAGTAGGTAAGACGTTTGATGCCACACTTGATGGCTTCTGCATGTGTGCCTTATGGCATAGGTTTCCACACACATACATACATATGCAAAATTACTGTAAAAATAATAAAAAGAAGCTAGTCATGGTGCATGCTTAAGAAGTGGAGAATGGAGGACCAGGAATTACCTTATCATTTGGTAAGTGGTTGGAGGTAAGCATGGGAAACATGAGACCTTGTCTCAAGAACAGCAGACGTGCAACCAACTACACAAAGAAGTACTAAAATAGAAACAAAATGAAACTGGCTTATTTTTCTAAAATATAACTGTATTCATTGAACATGAGAAACATCTCTACTCAAAAGAAGGCAGGTGTGGAGGTATACATGGAGGTCTAGCACCTGACTCTAATGCAGGAGCATAGGAGATGGGAACTAGCTGGGCTAGAAAGGCAAGACTCTTTTCCAAAAGCAAAACAGAAAAGACCAAAATAAAACACAGAAAAAAGCAAACAAAACACTGAGGGTTTAGGATGTAGCTTAGTAGTAGAGCATTTGCCTGGCATAAACAACTTCCTGGATTTGATCCCTATATGCACAAAAAATGCTGTATGCTATGCTCTAGTATATAATAATAAACTAAATTGACTTAATGAGTATATAGGCACATAAGTTACAATATGTAATTCTGCTGAAAAAAAAGCATTAGTACACAGGATGGAAGCTATATGGGGCCAAGGGGACAAAATTTGTGTGTATGTATTTGTTGATGTTTGCTGTCTATCTATCTAAATACATACATACATACATACATACATACATACATAACAGGGTTTCATGAAGCCCTGGCTGGCTCATGAACTCCTAATCTTTCTGGCCTCATGTCTCAAATGCTGATGATTATTATATGAGTGATGAAGGAGGGCTTATATGTAAGGTATATTTGGAAGAGAACAAAAGAAATGAGTGATTGTCAAATACAGGAGAGGACTAGAGAAGGCACAGACCTAGGCTGGCCCCTGGTCAAGAGAGATAGTGGGGGTTGGAGACCAACAGAGACCTACCTGTTGGGGCTGCTTTACACTGAAGGGTAGGGTATTGGTACAGGATCCTCCTCAGCACTACATAGTACAAAGAAAAATTATCTTTAGGTCTCTGGAGACAACAGCTGTGACTAGTGTTTTGTGTGTTCCTACTAACTTGAGGCAACAGCTGCCCCATCCTCTTTCTCCCATTGTAGAAGCTCTATGAGAATGATTTCCATACTAGAACATTCTGTAAGGGTTGATGACCCTTGTTTTGGAGAACCATAAGACAAAGTGCAGTTAGAATAAGTTTTTATGTGTTTGTGAACATCAAAGATTTTCTTCTTATCTACATAGTTGCCTAGATAAAGGAGAAATTACAGTTCAGATCTAGTACAGTTTCTTTTTGGCTACATTTGTTGGTTTTGTTTAAGTGCTTTACACCCCCACTTACCTGCTGCTGCTGCTGCTTATGCTCATTTCACCAAAAGTTCCTGGTTTTTGTTGTTGTTTTGTTTTTTGGGGACAGAGTCTCTCTACATCTACCTCCCTGGAACTCACTGTGTAGAGCAGTCTAGCCTGGACCTAACAAAAGTCCAACTGCCTCTGCTGGGATAATTTAAGGCATGGGCTACCATACCTGCATACAAGTTCCTCCTTCCTCCCTTTAAGGTTGGAGTATGAAGGTTTCAGGAAACCCCTCCTGAGACTGGGGAATTACCGTTACTGTTACCATGTCCATATTTCTATCTTTCATATCAGTGATGATTATCCTTGTTAAGTAGCCTTAGAGCTCTATTTTTCCTTTCCAGGTATGGAAGTTTAATTTATTAGGGAGCATCAAAGCACATACTGAATCACTTTGCTTGGTTGATTTTGATGGAGCTGAAGAATAACCAACTATTTGGTGATTTGGTGTTCTTTGGCAACCCATATAGCAAAGTCAGATAATACCTGATTACCGGAGGACCTTTGTCACTCACACTTACTTTCCCTCTCTGGTTTAGCAAGTTTGTTAGAGATACTTGAGCTAGAGATACTGCCCCCCTACTCTCTGAGTGTATGTGTGTCCTCAAGCTTATACCATAGTCAGGTTAGTTGGTCTAGTTTTCCTTCTTGAGCCTCCTCAGACTGGGTTTAACCTGTAGAGCTACTACTATACTCAGCTTTCCCTTTCTTTCTGTTAGAGGCTTTAGACCTGGTATTTGACTTGGTTACTCATTATTCTGCCCTCTAGATACAATTATCTGGTTGTCATCTTGTGCTTGGTATTAACATCTTTACTAGTTGACTAAGGAACACTTCAGTTCCCTTCTCCTAGCTGTAGCATTATGTGGGAAGTAGTCCAGGTAGTCACAGATTTCTGCAAGGTTTCCAAGGTACTAACTGATGCTTTCGTCTCTAGCATATGGAGAGGGTGAAGATGCTCATGATTGGCATGACTGTGTCATATAATGCTGTTCTTTTCTTTTTTCTTCCTTTTTTTTTTATTTTATGTTTTTTTAGCCTAAATCTCCACTCACAATTTTCATAGAAATGCTTTTCTCCATAGCTCTTTAAGGACATTTTGCTACTCATTTGGTCTCAAACTAGAAGTTAAAGTTAGTTGCTTGGAAAAATTCAGCAATAGCTCCTACTGTTTCAATTTCTGGTTATCATTCCTCATCTATTATCAACTAGGCTAGAAATATCTAGGGTTCATGAATGCTTGAATGAAGAAGATTTAGGACTTGGCTTCTTTTTACAGTAGAATATGGAACAAGTCTTTAAGAATTTGGCATAGACCTTCGTTCCTTGCAGGAAATTAAAACATTTACAGTGTTGTTCCTTCTGCAGTGTAAATAGGCATGTACTCCAGCGAGCAGCTCACGAGGAGTCCATAGGCAGTGGGCCGGGTCTGGTAGCAAGATACTCTTCCTTCTGGGTACTGAGTCTTTAAAAAAAATATTCAAAGCTGAACTTGGTGACATAGGTCTGTAATCCCATCAATCAGGAGGATCACTGTGAGTTTGAGATCAGCAACAAGCAAACTGGGCTATGAACTGAGAGTTAGTTTAAGCAAATCAAACAAAGCAAACAAACAAAGGATTTAACATTTGCTGCTACAGCCATCCTATACTTAAGTCCACGCTTTCAGAGTTTCTAGTCCAGACTGAATAATGATCTGAACTGTCTGGTGGGCAGTAAAACAGGCCCACGTGTATTTTCTAACTACAGCCCCCTTCTGTCAAAGGAATGTTGTGGTTAGATTGTCAGGAACAGACCACAGGATTTTCTACAGGCTGTGAGAATCACTGCGTAGCATTTTGAAAATATGAATTCCCAAAAGATGGTGATCCCTCAGGGTTGAATTCTCATGTGGGTGGGTGTTTAATTGAACTGAGCAGACTCACTGGCCTGAGGTAGACATGAGGTGGGGGCTGGTGAATTTGAAATTATCTACTAGAGTGTTGCCCAGTGTTGTTTTTGGGTTCCATGTTAATCCAGATTTGAAGGTTACTTCAATATGTAGCATGGCGTGGAGAACTCAAGTTGCCTGTTAAGGGATACCTTTAGACCATGTCTCCATTTCCCCCTTGCAGTTTTGAAATTGTGGAACAAATTCAAGAGAGGATGTAAGCATTGAAACCCCAGCTGTACAATTTGTTTAAAACTCACAGGAAGGGCCAATTTACTTCCTGTCTGAAAGGGAAATGCTGGCTTCCTTAACTTCCTTCTTGGCTAACTCTGGTTAACTTGGAATACGGGTGGGGAGGAGCTGGTCATGCCCACCTCCCCTTTCAGTGCTGCATGTATACTAGGCAAGTGTTTTATCCTGAACATTCAGGATGTTGTACATTCAGGCTGTGCTACTGGTCTCACCTGGTTCCCAAACCCATAAAAAACAGTTACCATCATGTTTGTGTTTAGTTTTGTGTTCTCCTTTGCCTCTGGTGTACTTTGTTGTTGTTGGGGGCAGAGGGAGTCCTTTACTAAGGTTGTTTTTGCAGTTCAGGAATCCTTCCCATCCCTCAGACATTATTTTGCACTGAGCCTTATTTATGTACACTCCCATTGCATTCTCTGAGATTTGAAAATAGACTTGTAAGAAGAAACTGAAACCCGTTGGACACTGAAAGGTAGATTGTAGAGAGAATTAAACTGAACAGAGGGAGTGGATGACAAAAGCTTCTTATTTTTAAATTGAACCAAGCAAGCATTCCAAGTCTGGCCAGTTGGCACTCTTCCTGCTATTTTAGTCCAGGCTTCGCCTTCCTACTGACGGTCAATTGTATTAACTGTTTGATGTGAGTTTGAACTGGGGAGGAGGGGGAGGGAAGGGAGGGAAAGCCGTGGAAACAGCTGGTGTCTTTATCAAACCCTCTCAATTATTCTTTGTAAAGATTATTCTGGAGCAAGGGGTAGCCCAGGAATTGGACCTAGATAGTGGAGTGGCACTGGCTTCCCAGACACTCAGTGCTCTGTGGATGTTGGCTAGTTGGAATGTACCCTAACTTTATGAGACACATTCTTTTCTCCCCTCCCTCTGCCTTCCAAGTGCTCAGATGGCTTGGTTTTTTGAAGTCTCAAGTAGTCTAGGCTAACTTTGAACTTTAGAATTCATCCTGTCTTCATCTCCCAAGGGCTGGGGTTATAGATGAGAGCCACCACTCCTGACCTCCCCCCTCTCATTCTTTGGCTTTGGAACATGATGTGGGAAGATAGATAGCAAAACAGATTCATCCTCCTAAAGCCCTGGGCCTTCCAGGGATGTTCTCTTTAACTTCCCTTTGGTTGGAAAGAGCCAGAGATACAGTTAGACTCAGGATCTCTGGTGGAGTTAAGTTAAACTGTAATTGGTTGACGATACTAGTCTTCTTCCCAGGCTCATACTCCAGGGTGATGGATGACACTTCTGAGTCAACATTCCTTTTCTGTCTCACCTATTTGGTTTGATGCAGACCTACCTGCCAGACACCTTTTCAGAGCAGCAGCAGCATGCATAGGGGCTTATTTAGTATTAGTGTGTGTGTGTGTGGGGGGTCTTTTACAACCATTTTTGTTTTATTTCAGAAAACTTCCTTAGATTTTACTTAAAAAACAAAACAAAACAAACAAAAACACTTTGTATGCCCATCTCATTGTGTACCAGCAACTCTCACTGATTTGAGCTATGAGCAAGGGAACATTAAGAATACTGATATTGCCGGGCGGTGGTGGTGGTGGTGGTGGTGG
>JADRCD010225771.1:0-15236 GCA_019843815.1 Montemys delectorum | reverse complement strand
TGTTATGTTGGCATACAAGGAGAAGTATTGATTAATAGAACAAAGAATCACACAGAATTCAAAAATATATCCACAGGTATGCTGTCTGTTTTGCTGTGTTTTTCTAGGTGAATACATAGAAAAATACTCTTTTCAATAATGATGTTATAACACACATAAATTTACATAAAGATTCTGAGATGACGGATTTAGAATAAGTGATAGAACTTTTCTACTTCTTTTTTTTTTCTTTAAGAACCAGAGGTAGTAGACACCTGCTCTGACAAGATAGGGCCATTGTGCACATGAATTTGTTCCAGTTTGGACTGCATGTACAAAACCTGCACCGAATCAAGCCAGTCAAAATCTCAGCATGATTCGGGGAAGGTCTCAGTTAGTATTTGATGACTGCTGGATGAGGAAAAGTTGTGTTCCTCTGGGATGTAGCCTCTGAGAGGCTACACATGCTCCAGTGGGTGGCCACACACAGGTACACACAGGCAGAACTGAGGAAACTCAGTGGATTTGAAAAAGACCCACGGAATCTAGAGGGGAAAGTCAGGGCTTGAAGATAGAGGAGACTTATTGGGGGAGTGAAAGGGTAGATTTGATCAATGCACAGTATATACATGTATTACATTCTAAACAGTAACAAAGTTTTAAAAATTATTAAAGGAAAACATGACACTTTAGGGAGCTAAGGGGACTTCATGTAAATAAAGAAGTTGTTTTACTTATAAAAACTTGTGCTTTTCACTATTTGAACACTCTGCTAAAATAACCAAACTATCTTTCCAAAACTAAGAGACCAAGAATATGAAAAGCCATGTACCTTAAAAAACTCTTGAATCAGAACTTCAAGATCGACATAGCACAGGAAAACAATTAAAAAGTCATTAATAAAGAAGTCCACATAAACACACATTATATTTTTGGTTGTGAGCCTAGCCTTTAATGACTGAGCCATCTCTCCAACCCAAAACACACATTATACTCAAGAAGATAATCATTAGTTTTGAAAACAAGAAGAGAAAAGAAACTCATCATATGCAAAAAGAAATTTTTTTGGAGACAGGGTTTCTCTGTATAGCCCTTGTCCTGAAACTCACTCTGTGGACCAGGCTGAACCTGAACTCAGAAATCTGCCTGCCTCTGCCTCCCAAGTGCTGAGATTAAAGGTGTGAACACCACTGCCCAGTGCAAGAAATTTTCTTATAAACTATCAGTGAATTTCCTAGCACAAACCAAACCAAAAGTACAAAGGGAGAAAGTAGAACTGTATATCCAAAGTGCTAAAAGATAAAAAAAATCTTCCAACCAAGAATACTAAAGGAAGCCAATACAGAAGAAGAGAGGTACAGAGACAAATAACAGCAAGACTGTTTGATAAATCCCCAAGTAATGACATTATTTTATACTTACTTAAAATTATACACTATACATATAATTGTATATGTATATGTGCACACATGTATGTATGCACACACACATACACACACACACACACATCTTAAAGGAAGTTATGCCACTTCGATAGACAGTGCTTCCCACAGGAACCAAAGACTAACAAAAAGTTCAGAACCAGAAAGGAGAAACCTCCTTTTGAATGGCTGATTTTGGTAGTCCCTAAGTGACTCCCAAAACAATACAGATTCTCAATGAAGGCCTTGGCTGTCTCTTAGAGGTTGAAAGTAAAGTCATATAGTTGATAACATCAAATAACTTAAGACACAAAGCTAGGATGGTTTGAACTAAATCTAACCTGAAAACCTCCTTTCTGCATTTTATATTCCATGATACTATGCAAAAAATACTATGCAGCCTGCCTTGATAGGAAGGCAATTCAACAGTTCTACCCAGCTACAGAACCTACCATACTTAGCAAGATATCCATAAAAGTACAGTAAGCAGAACTCACATGTGGGTAGTAACCAACAGTTGTCTAATTGGACTTCAGGCCAAATCAATAGGAGAGAAACCATGCCTAGTACTAGAAACCTATCTAACTTTCTGGGGTCAGTGAAGTCATAGATCTGCTACTGCCACTTCTTAGATGAGCATAATTTCTAACCACATTCTAAATCTCATCCTAATACCCACAGATAAGTGTAGCTTTCACCCCAAATCAAAGAAGCTTCTGCTATAGCAAATGGAGACAATCGTGGAAAACCACAACTGGATCACGTGAATCCCAGCTTCGCCTCCCAAGCCCCCGTGGGTACATCTACATCATAGCTTCTGCATGTACAGCTCAGAAAACATCACAGACAAGGCAGCAGAGAGATTTTTAAGAGCCAGAATACTGAGAAGTCTGCTGAAAGGGCTGTATAAACAAGACCAGAAAAATGTCAATATAATGATGCCAAGGCAGAAGGGGTAAATTTCCCTACGTCCCTCCTAGACCGAGAACTACAGGTAACTAATGAGTGCCATTAGCCTCTCCCAGGGATGAACCTATTTATTGATTATCCAACAGAAACCGTCATCTCTAAAACCATAAATACACAAACAAGAAAAATGAACTCAGCAGCTTGTGTTTACATATTTTTGTGTGCATATACATATACACCTGTATATGTATGTAATAATAACAATCAAACTTAAAGAGGTTATCAGCTTGGAGGTTGGAAGGAGAAGAAGAGGGATAAAGGAGGGAGAAAATGGTGTAATTCTATTTTATTAAAAAATTTTTTTAGTCTCTTTTTATTAAACTAACGAAATTTACTTTAAAATATACAACTCAGTATTGCTATATTGTTAAGTCATCAAAATAATTTATAATAGTTTGTAACAGCTAAATGCCTCTCATGTCTTCTGAAGCTAAAAGTAATATGCACTTAAAGTAATAATGCAGTTTTTAAAATCAATTAGATAGAGTAGAAAAAAATCTCTTATGAACTCCTCTATGAAAGGAAATTGTGACAGGTTCCTAGTTAGGCAAAAAACCATTCCATCTCCAAGGGAGAAAGAGCAGTGTAACTATGGCTTTGTAGAACGCCTTGGGTAGTGTTACATCTGTTTCATTTTTATGAACAGTTTGAAGAATATTAGTATTAGGTCTTCTTTGAAGGTCTGATAGAATTTTGCACTAAACCCACCTGGTCCTGGGCTTTTTTTGATTGGGAGATTTTAACGATTGCTTCTAATTTTTTTAGGGATTATGGGACTGTTTAGATAGCTTATCTGACCCTGATGTAACTGAGATATTAGTTATCTGTCTAGAAAATTGTCCATTGCATCCAAGTTTTCCAGTTTTGTTCAGTATAGGCTTTTATAGTAGGATCTGATGATTTTTTGGACTTCCTATGTTTCTATTGTTATGTCTCCCTTTTCATTTCTGATTTTATTAATTTGAATATTGTGTCTGTACCCTCTAGTTAGTCTGGCTAAGGATTTATCTATCTTGTTGATTTTCTCAAAGAACCAGCTCCTGGTTTGGTTGATTCTTGTATTAGTTCTATTTGTTTCTCTTTAGTTTAATTCAGCCCTGAGTTTGGTTATTCCCTGCCATCTACTCCTCTTGGGTGAATTTGCTTCTTTTTGTTCTAGACCTTTCAGGTATGCTGTTAAGCTGCTACTGTATACTCTCTCAAGTTTCCTTTTGGAGGCACTCACAGCTGAGAGTTCCTCTTAGCATTGCTTTCATTGTGTCCCATAAGTTTGGCTATGTTGTGCCTTCATTTTCAATAAATTCTAAAAAATCTATAATTTTGTTTTTCATCTCTTCCTTGACCAAGTTATCATTGAGTATTGTTCAGCTTCTATGTGTATGTGGGCTTTCTATTATTTTGTTGCCATTGAAGACCAGCCTTAGTCTATGGTGATCTCTTAGTATACATGGGATTATTTCATTCTTCTTGTAATTGTTGAGGCCTATTTTGTGACTGATTATATGGTCAATTTTAGAGAAGGTAACATGAGATGCTGAGAAGAAGGTACATTGTTTTGTTTTAGGATGAAATGTTGCATAGATATCTGTTAAATCAATTTGGTCCATAATTTCTATTAGTTTTAATGTGTCTCTGTTTAGTTTCTGTTTCCATGATCTGTCCATTGATGAGAGTGAGGTATTGAATTCTCCCACTATTATTGTGTGAGATTCGATGTGTGCTCTGAGCTTTAGTAAAGTTTCTTTAATGAATGTGGATGCCCTTACATTTGGAGCATAGATGTTCATAATTGAAAGTTCTTCTTGGTAGACTCAATTTGATGAGTATGAAATGTCCTTCCTTATCCTTTTTAACAACTTTTGGTGATTTTATTCTACATTAGAATGGCTACTCAAGCTTGTTTCTTGGGACCTTGGAAAAATTTTTCCAGTCCTTTACTCTGAGGTAGTGTTTGTCTTTGACATTGAGGTGCATTTCATGAATGCAGGAAAATGCTGAGTCCTCTTTACATATCCAGTCTGTTAGTCTATGTTTTTTTTATTGGGGAATTTAGTGAACTGATGTTAAGAGATACTAAGGGATAGTGATTGTTCCTTCCTGGTATTTTTTATGTTATTTATATGTTTTTGTGGCTATCTTCTCTGTTTGTTGAAAGCAAATTAACTTCTTGCTTTTTCTAGGCTGTAGTTTCCCTTCTTCTGTTGGAGTTTTACATCTATTATCCCATGTAGTGCTGGATTTGTGAAAAGATGTTGTGTAAATTTGTTGTTGTTATCAAATATCTTGGTTTCTCCGTTTATGGTACTTGAGAGTTTTGCTAGGTATAGTAGCTTGGGCAGGCATTTGTGGTTTTTTAGGGTCTACATGACATCTTCCCAGGATCTTCTAGCTTTCATACTTTCTAGTGAGAAGTCAAGTGTAATATTTATAAGTGTGCCTTTATATTACTTGACCTTCTTTCCTCACTGCTTTTGATTTTCTCTATTTTGTACATTTGGTATTTTGATTATTATGTGATAGGAGGAATTTTTCTGGTCCAATCTATTTGGAGTTCTGTAGGCTTCTTGTGTGTTCATGGGCATCTTTTTCTTTAGGTTAGGGAAATTGTCTTCTATAATTTTGTTGAAGATATTTACTGGCTCTTTAAGTTGAGGTTTTCACGCTCTTCTATACCTATTATCCTTAGATCTGGTCTTCTCATTGCATCCTGGATTTCCTGGATGTTTTGGGTTAGGGTCTTTTTGCATTTTGCATTTTCTTTGATTGTTCTGTCAATGTTGTCTATGTTATCTTCTGCCCCTGAGATTCTCTCTTCTATCTCTTTTATTCTGTTGGTGATGCTTGCATTTATGTTTTCTGACTTTTTTCCTAAGATTTCTAATTCCAGGGTTGTCTTCCTTTGTTATTTCTTAATCATTTCTACTTCCGTTTTTAGATACTGGATGGATTTATTCGATTCCTTCATCTGTTTGGTTGTGTTTTCCTGTAATTCTTGAAGGGATTTTTGTGTTTCCTCTTTAAGGGCTTTTAGCTGTTTACCTGTTTTCTTCTGTATTTCTTTAAGGAAGTTATTTATGTTCTTCATAAAATCCTCTATCATCATTATGAGATGTGATTTTAAATTAGAGTCTTTCTTTTCTGGTATGTTGGAGTATCCAGGACTTGCTATGATGGGAGACCTGGGTTCTGCTAATACCAAGTAGTCTTGGTTTCTGTTGGTAAGATTCTTTTGTTTGCCTTTTGTCATCTGATTTTCTCTGGTGTTAGATGTTCTTGTTATCTCTGGCTGGAGTTTGTTCCTCCTGTGGGTCTGTAAACCTGTGTCAGCACTCCTGGGAGACCAGCTTTCCTGGCAGAAGTTGTATATAGAGAGCTCTGAAACAGGCCAAGCTCTGGGTCCAGGTGGAGACCGGAAGCACACTGTCCCAGCTGTGCCTGTGTTTTCCTTGCTGCCCTGCTCCAGACAGTTATTGGGGAGAAAGTGGCTATCTCATCTATGAGCCCAGGAGTGAAAGCACTCCTGGGAAGAACAGGTCTCTCCTATCAGGGATCTGTGTACAGTGGGCTGTGGATCAGCCTCATCTCAGGGGTGCAGATGGAAGACCTGTATATCTTATGTGCTTTCTTGTGGTTACCATGCAGTTTTGCTACATAAAACATACATATATTAATCTACTTTAAGTTAATAATGTTTAAGTTCAACCACAAACAGAAACTTCTCGTTTTTATAACTCTCTTTGTAGTATCTCTGCACCAATGGTATGTTTACAGCTTGTTTCATGCCTTTTTGTCCTTAATACTTGTACCAAAATTACAAAGTCTTTCTTTGTCAGTCTTAAACAAATTACAGGATTTATGGATTTGTCTATATATTTACCTCATCAAAAAGATTTATATTTCTTGTGCATTTTCTTAAACATCTTTTACTTAGGTCTCAAGGGACTTATTCTAACATTTGCTATAGTGTATGTCAGGAATCTTTAGCTTTTGCTTATTTGGAAAAAACATTATCTGTCCTTTATCTATGAGGGACAACCCCCTCCATAGTATTTTTTTTTTAAAACAAATAGAGTTATTTGCTGATTTTAAATTATATATATAATCCTGAGCTACAGTGCACTATACCCAAATACTGCCAGGAGAGAGAGGGTTTCCCAGGAGTGCTGACAAGCCTGTGAGCATAGGTAAGACCAACACTTATGCTCATAGGGACCGGCTTGGGGACCTCAGGAACTGATGAGCAGCCTGCAACAGGATCTTTCTGGTTTCCATCTGCACCCCAGAGCTGACCCTGTGCCACATCTCTTCATACCCAAATTCCTACAGGAGAGAATGGTCTTCCAGGATTACTAACATAGAGACTTGCAGGATAGACAAGCCACAGTCAGAGACAGCAAGAGCAGCTAACACCAGAGATAACCAGATGGAAAGAGACAAGGGCAAGAACAGAAACCAAGGCTACATAGATTCCTCCAAAACCAGTTCTCCCACCACAGCAATTCCTGGATATCCCAACACACCAGAAAAGAAAGCAACACTGGAGTTAGAAAACCTAGGAAAGAAGTCAGGAGCCATAGATGCAAGCATCACCAACAGAATACAAGAGATAGAAGAGAGAATCTCAGGTGCAGAAAACATCACAGAAAACATTGATACATTAGTCAAAGAAAATGCAAAATGCAAAAAGATCCTAAACCAAACAATCCAGGAATTCCAGGACACAATGAAAAGACCAAACCTAAGGATAATAGGTGTAGAAGAGAGTGAAGATTCTCAACTTAAAGGGTCAGTCAATATCTTCAACAAAATTATAGAAGAAAACTTCCCTAATCTAAAGAAAAAGATGCTCATGAACATACAAGAAGCCTACAGAACTCCAAATAGGTTGGACCAGAAAAGGAATTACTCCTGTCACATAATAATCAAAACACCAAATGTACAAAACAAACAAAGAATATTAAAAGCAGAAAGGGAAAAAGGTCAAATAACATATAAAGGCAGGCCTCTCAGAATTACACCAGACTTCTCACCAGAGACTATGAAAACCAGAAGATCCTGGGCTGATGTCATACAGATCCTAAGAGAAGTGCCAGCCCAGGCTACTATACCCAACAAAACTCTCAATTACCATAGATGGAGAAACCAAAGTATTCCATGACAAAACCAAATTTATAGAATATCTTTCCACAAATCTAGCCCTTTGAAGGATAATAAATGGAAAACTCCAACATGAGGAGGGAAACTACATCCTAGAAAAAGCAAAAAATTAATCTTTC
This sequence comes from Montemys delectorum, assembly GCA_019843815.1. Taxonomy (NCBI): domain Eukaryota; kingdom Metazoa; phylum Chordata; class Mammalia; order Rodentia; family Muridae; genus Montemys; species Montemys delectorum. The sequence continues at coordinate 7,591 of JADRCD010225771.1, read as the reverse complement.
AACAAAACTAAAAGAAGATAGCCATATGAATAGAAGTTCAACTCTAACAACAAAAATAACAGGAAGCAACAATTTTTTCCTTAATATCTATTAATATCAATGGACTCAATTCCCCAATAAAAAGACATAGAATAACAGACTGGCTATGTAAAGAGGACCCAAAATTTAGTTGCATACAGGAAATTCACCTCATTGACAAAGGGAGATACTACCTCAGAGTAAAAGGCTGGAAAACAATTTTCCAAGAAAATGGTCCCAAGAAAGAAGCTGGAGTAGCCACTCTAATATCAAATAAAATTGACTTTCACCCTAAAGTGATCAAAAAAGATAAGGAGGGACACTTCATACTCATCAAAGGTAAAATCCACCAAGATGAACTCTGAATTATGAACCTCTATGCTGCAAATGCAAGGGCATCTACAATTATAAAATAAACTTTACTAAAGCTCAAAGCACACATTGTAGCATACACAGTAATAGTGAGAGACTTCAACACCACACTCTCTGTAATGGACAGATCATGGTAACAGAAACTAAACAGAGACACAGTAAAACTAACAGCAGTTATGAACCAAGTAGATTTAACAGATATCTATAGAACATTTCATCCTAAAACAAAAAAATATACCTCCTTCTCTGCACCTCATAGTACCTTCTCCAAAATTGACCATATACTCAGTCACAAAACAGGTCTTGACAGATATAAGAAGATTGAAATAATTCCTTGCATTCAATCAGATCAGCACGGACTAAGGCTGCTCCTCAATAACAACAAAAACAATAGAATGCCCTCATACATGTGCAAGCTTAACAACACTCTACTCAATGATAACTTGGTAAAAGTATAAATAAAGAAATTAAAGACTTTTTAGAGTTTAATAAAAATGAATCCACAGCATACCCAAACTTATGGTATACAATGAAAGCAGTGCTAAGAGGAAAACTCATAACTCTGAGTGCCTCCAAAAAGAAACTGGAGAGAGCATACACTAGCAGCTTAGCATCACATCTGAAAGCTCTAGAACAAAACCAAGCAAATTCACCCAAGAAGAGTAGGAAATAATCAAACTCGGGGGGTGAAATCAACCAAGTGGAAACAAAAACAATCAAAAAAAGCAGGAACTGTTTTTTTTGAGAAAATCAACAAAAATAGATAAAATCTTTGCCAGACTAACTAAAAGGCATAGAGACAGTATCCTAATTAACAAAATCAGAAATGAAAAGGAGACATAACAACTAAAACTGAGCAAATCCAAAAATTCATGAGATCGTGCTACAAAAGCCTATACTGAACAAAACTGGAAAATCTGATTGAAATGGACAATTTTCTAGAAAGATACCAGGTACCAACGTTAACCCAGGATCAGATAAACAATCTAAACAGACTCATATCCCTTAAAGAAATAGAAACAGTCATTAATAGTCTTCCAACCAAAAAAAGGACAGGACCATATGGGTTTAGTGCAGAGTTCTATCAGACCTTCAAAGAAGAGCTAATAACAATACTTCTCAAACTATTCCACAAGATAGAAACAGAAGGTACTCTACCCAATTCATTCTATGAAGCCACAATTACCCTGATACCTAAACCACACAGAGACCTAACAAAGAAAGAAAACTTCAGACCAATTTCCCTTATGACTATCGATGCAAAAATATTCAATAAAATTCTCACAAACCGAATCCAAGAACACATGAAAATGATCATCCATCATGATCAAGTAGGCTTCATCCCAAGGATGCAGTGATGGTTCAATACATGGAAAACCATTAATGTAATCGACTATGTAAACAAACTCAAAGAAAAAAACCCATATGATCATCTCATTAGAAGCTGAGAAAGCATTTGACAAAATCCAACACCCCATGACAATAAAAATATTGGAAAGATCAGGAATTCAAGGCCTATATCAAAACTTAGTAAAAGCAATATACAGCATACTAGTAGCCAACATCAAACTAAATGGAGAAATACTTGAAGCAATCCCACTAAAATTCTGGACTAGACAAGGCTGCCCACTCTCTGCCTACCTATTCAATATAGTACTCTAAGCCAGGTGGTGGGGGCACACTCCTTTAATCTCAGCACTTGGAAGGCAGAGGCAGGCAGATTTCTGAATTCATGGCCAGCCTGGTCTACAGAGTGAGTTCCAGGACAGCCAGGGTTACAAAAAGAAACCCCATCTCAAAAAAAAAAAAAAAAAAAAACCTAGCACTCCAATGCCCATACTGAAACATAGTAAAAGCAATATACAGCAAACCAGTAGCCAACATCAAATTAAATGGAAAGAAATTTGAAACAATCCCACTAAAATCAGGGACTAGATAAGGCTGCCCACTCTTTGGCCACCTATTCAATATGGTACTCCAAGTCCTAGCCAGAACAATTACACAATAAAAGGAGATCAAAGAGATACAAATTGGAAAGGAAGAAGTCAAAATATCACTATGTGCAGATGATATGATATTATATTTAAATGACCCCAAAAATCAACCAGAGAACACCTAAATGTGATAAACAAATTTAGCAAAGTAGCTGGATATAAAAACTAACTCAAACAAATCAATGGTCTTCCTCTACTCAAAGGATAAACAGGCTGAGAAAGAATTAAGTGAAACGACACCCTTCACTATAGTCCCAAATAATATAAAATACCTTGGTGTGACTCTAACTAAACAAGTGAAAGATCTGTATGACAAGAACTTCAAGTCTCTGAAGAAAAAAATAGAAGATCTCAGAAGATGGAAAGATCTCCCATGCTCATGGATTGGCAGGACTAATATAGTAAAAATGGACATCTTGCTGAAAGCAATCTACAGATTCAATGCAATCCTCATTAAAATTCCAACTCAATTCTCCAAAGAGTTAGAAAGAGCAATTCTCAAATTCTTCTGGAATAACAAAAAACCTAGGATAATGAAAACTATTCTCAACAATAAAAGAATAAGGAGATAAGAGTGGATCAATTTGCATTTTTCTACATACTAACCACCAGTTGAACCAGCACCATTTGTTGAAAATGCTGTCTTTTTTCCACTCGATGGTTTTAGCTCCTTTATCAAAGATCAAGTGAGCATAGGTGTGTGGGTTCATTTCTGGGTCTTCAGTTCCACTGTTCTACCTGCCCATCACTGTACCAATAGCATGCATTTTTTTAAATCACAATTGCTCTTATCTCCTTGGACAAAGCTCAAGTCCAAGTGGATCAAGGACCACCACATAAAACCAGATACACTGAAACTTATAGAAAAGAGAGTGGGGAAAAGCCTTGAGCACATGGGCATAGGGGAAATTTTTCTGAACAGAACACCAATAACTTATACTCTAAGATAAGGAGTTGACAAATGAGTTCATAAAATTGCAAAGTTTCTATAAGACAAAGGATACTGTCATTAGGACAAATAGCAGCCAACAGATTGGGAAAAGATCTTTAGCAATCCGACATCCAAGAGAGGGCTTATATCCAATATGTACAAAGAACTCAATAAGTTAGATTCCAGAGAACCAAATAACCCTATTTAAAAATGGAGTACAGAGTTAAACAAAGAACTCTCAACTGAGGAATACTGAATGGCTGAGAAGCACCTAAAGAAATGTTTAACATCCTTAGTCATCAAGGAAACGTGAATCAAAACAACCCTGAGATTCCACCTCACACCAGTTAGACTGGCTAAGATCAAAAACTCAGGTGACAGCAGATGCTGGCGAGGTTTTGGAGAAAGAGGAAGACTCCTTCACTGCTGGTGGGTTTGCATGATGGTACAACCATTCTGAAAATCAGTCTGGTGGTTCCTCAGAAACCGCCATAGTACTACCTGAGGACCCAGCAATACCACTCCTAGGCATATACCCAAAAGATGCTCCAACATGCAATAAGGACACATGCTCCACCATGTTCATAGCAGACTTATTTCTAATAGTCAGAAGCTGGAAAGAACCCAGATGTCCTTCAACAGAGGAATGGATACAGAAAATGTGGTACATTTACACAATGGAGTAATGTACTCAAGTATTAAAAATAATGAATTCATGAAATCTGTAGGCAAATGAATGGAACCAGAAAATATCATCCTGAGTGAGGTAACCCAATCACCAAAGAACACACATGATGTGTACTCACTGATAAGTGGATATTAGCCCAGAAGCTCAGAATACCCAAGATACAATTCACAATCCACATGAATCTCAAGAAGAAGGAAGATCAAAGTGTAGATACTTCGGTACTTCTTCAAAGGGAAAACAAAATACCCATGGAATGAGTTACAGAGACAAAGTGTGGAACAGAGACTGAAGGAATGACCAATCAGAGGCTGCCCCACCTGGGGATCCATTCCATATATAGTCACCAAGCCCAGACACAATTGTGGATGCCACCAAGTGCTTGCTGACAGAAGCCTTTTATAGCTGTCTCCTGAGAGGCTCTACCACTGCCTGACAGATATAAAGGTGGATGGCCTTGTTTGGCATCAATGGGAAGAGAAGCCCTTGATCCTGTGAAGGCTCTATGCCCCAGTGTAGAGGAATTTCAGTGCCAGGAAGCAGGAGTGGGTGGGTTGGTGAGCAGGGGCAGGAGAGAAGATAAGGGGGTTTTGGAGGGAAAACCAGAAAAGGGGATAATATTTGAAATGTAAATAAAGAAAATATCAAATTAAGAAAGGATCCATCCAACAAAAAGAAAATAATAATGAAATGGTGCATCCCTACAAAATGTCAACAAAAAGCAAAGGTATCTAGGAAAAGACAAAAAAAGAAACAAAACAGCCAAACACTAATGAAGAATAGCAAAGTCAATCCCTATCAGTGACTAATATAAGTGTAAATGGATCAAAGTTCCTAGTCAAAAAATGTAGAAGGTTGAATGGATTATCAACTGTGACACAATTATGCTATCTATAAATGACTCCCTTCAGATTTAAATGAAAGAATGGAAAAATAATAACTGAAACACAGTATGATAGTATACATATATAAAAAGGAAAATAATATGTATGTGAAAATATATTATTCTTTGTGGGTATGAGTTAACTCACTCAGGATGATATTTTCTAGCTCCATCCCTTTGCCTAGAAATTACATGATGATTTTGTTTTTAATACTTGAGTAGTATTCCATTTTCTTTATCTATTCTTTGGTTGAAGGACATCTAGATTGTTTTTGTTTCTGGCTATTTTGATCAAAGCTGCTATGAACATAGTGGAACAAGTGACCTTGTGGGATGGTAGAGAATCCTTTGGGTATATGCTCAGAAGTGGTATAGGTGGGGACTTGGGATAGAACGTTTCCTAATTTTCTAAGAAACCTCCAGGTTAACTTCCAGAATGGTTGTACAAATTTACATTCCCACCAGCCAAGAGCTCCCCTTGCTCCAGATACTGGCCAGCAGGTTTTTGAGCTTAGCCATTCTGATAGGTGTAAGGTGGAATCTCAGAGTCTTTTTGATTGTCATTGCCTTGATTACTATGAATGTTGAACATTTCTTTAACTGCTTTTCAGCTACTAGAAATTCCTCTGTTGAGAATTGTCTGTTTAGATCTGTACCCCAAATAAACAATGCAATTGGGCTATTCCCCACTTTCTATTCTATTAGACTTAGTATATCTGGTTTTATGTTGAGGTCTCAATTCCACTTGGACTTGAGGTTTGTGCAGGATGATTAGTATGAATCGATTTGCATTCTGCTTACAGAAATTCAGTTAGACCAGCACCATTTGATGAAAATGCTTTCTTTTTTCCATTGTATAGTTTTTGTTTCTTTGTCAAATACCAAGTGTCTGTAGGTGTGTGGGTTTACTTCTGGGTCTTCCATTTGAACTCACTTATAAGTGAATATTAACCATAAAGTACAGGATAATGGTGGTACAACCCACAGACCCAAAGAAGCTAAAAACAAGAAGAGACCAAGGGAGGATGCTTAAATGTCACTCAGAAGGCAAAATAAAATAGACATCAAAAGTGGATGGAGGGCCAGTCTCTCTGGACTGGTGTCCTGAGCAGATCTTGGGCACAAGCTCTGCAGCTAGTCCTACAGCACCCAGAGGAAGCTCCACTCCCAGGTGCTCTGACACTCTCAATATCAGAGGTGAGGAGGACCCAACATCTGTCCCAACACCAGGAGTAACTGGGAACAGCGGACCAGGCACACAGGAACTCCACCAGCAGAGTGGCTCGGGTTCCTTCCAGTCTCTCCGGGCTGGTGTCCTGAGCAGACCTTGGACCAAGGCTACACAGCCAATCCCAGAGGAATCTGCTGCACTCCCAGGTGCTCTAATAAGCCCAGGGTCACAGGATCCCAGAATCACAAGATAACAGAGACAGCTTGACTCTGAGGAGTTCTGACACAACCAGGATCATAGGAAGGACAGGTTCCAGTCAGATTTAGCAAGGGCAGGTAACACTAGAGATAACCAGATGATGCAGGGCAAGCATAAGAAAATAAACAACACAAACCAAGGTCACTTGGCATCATCAGAACCCAATTCTTCCACCTTAGCAAGTCCTGGACACACCATTACACCTAATGTCTGTGCCACCCTCCAAGCAGAACCATTGTTCATTGAAACAGTTGGCGAATTCTTTATGGATAGACCATCTCAATACACACACCATTTCTTAAATGAATGTAACCTGTTCTCTGTGGGCTGAGAATAAAGTCACTCACTCAAGTCAAATAATTTTGACCATAGCAGGAAGTCTGTATCCAAAAACTGTGCCTACAATTCACTCCTCAGCGCAGCAGAACTGTCAACTCTCAGCTTAGCTATGATGGAGGTAAAATCCTTTGGTAGTGTGAGGGTGATTGAAGTACAGCCTTATTACAATGTTCTTATTTTGTTCTTATTTTGGGCTTGTACCACAGTAAAAGCCAAGATTTTAAACTCTACTAAATACAAAACAAACAAACAAACAAACAAAAAGACGTTATATATTTATGTTCATTTAAGAAAATATTAGTAGTGATGTATTATTTTGAAATATACCGTTAATATGTTTGGAGTTATTTAAAATTTATATTGAGAAAAACGTATGTATTTTCACTATTGCTGTAGACAAGCATCTAATAAGACTGTTAAATTGATTGTTGTTTTATATCAAATAATTTTTATAATACTCATTTTTATTATATTTTATAAATTTTAAGAAATATGACAAAAAATATATTGTAGGTATTGAAGGGGTGGTCTCTGGGAGGAGTTGGGGTACAAAAGGGAAACAAGAATGTGATTTAATTCTATTTACTTAAAATATGTTTTTAAATGTTAACAAATTCAGTTCTACCAGAGGACCCAGCCATACCACTCCTGGGCATATACCCAGAACATGCTCCAACATGTAATAAGAACACATGCTCCACCATGTTCATAGCAGCCTTATTTATAATAGCCAGAAACTGGAAACAACCCAGATGTCCCTCAACAGAGGAATGGATACAGAAAGTGTGGTACATCTACACAATGGAGTACTACTCAGCTATTAAAAACAATGAATTTATGAAATTCTTAGGGAAATGGATGGATCTGGAGAGTATCATCCTGAGTGAGGTAATCCAATCACAAAAGATCACACATGGTATGCATTCTCTGATAAGTGGTT